>PVJO010008053.1:0-77619 GCA_004026905.1 Hystrix cristata | reverse complement strand
CACTCAAATATCTCATCTTCGACAAAGGAGCCAAACACCCTCACTGGAAGAAAGATAGCCTCTTTAATAAATGGTGCTGGAAAAATTGGCTTACCACATGCCGAAAACTAAAACTAGATACATGTCTCTTACCATGTACTAAACTAAGATCGAAGTGGATCAAAGACCTAAACATAAAAACAGAAACAATAAATCTCCTAGAGAATAAAATAGGAAGAACTCTCGAAGACATAGGGGTTGGAAAAAAAATTTATGAATAAAACTCAGGCTGCACGGGAAACAATTCAAAGAATTGATGCTTGGGACCATATCCTATTAAGAGGCTTTTGCACGGCAAAAGAAATTACTAATAGAGTAGGGCGAAGAATCACAAACTGGGAGAAAATTTTTGCCAGCTGTCCCTCAGATAAAGGTCTAACATCCAGAATATATAAAGAACTCAAAAAGATCAAACCTCCCAAATTTAAAGACCCTATCCAAAAATGGGCATCTGAAATGAATAAACATTTCTCAGATGAAGAAATAAAAATGGCAAATAAATATATGAAAAAATGTTGAACATCATTGGTCATTCGAGAGATGCAGATCAAAACAACACTAAGATACTATCTCACTCCAGAAAGAATAGCTATTATCAAGAAATCAACCAATAACAAGTGCTGGCGGGGCTGCGGGGAAAAAGGAACCCTCCTGCACTGTTGGTGGGAATGTAGACTGGTCCAACCACTGTGGAAATCATTGTGGAGATTCCTCAGAAAACTACAACTAGAGGTTCCATTTGACCTGGCTATTCCTCTGCTCGGTATTTCCCAGAAGAATTAAAATCATCATATCACAGTAATATATGCACAACCATGTTCATAGCAGCACAATTTGTAATAGCTAAGTCTTGGAAACAACCTAAATGCCCAACAACTGATGAATGGCTAAAAAAGATGTGGTTTTTCTACACAATGGAGTACTACACTGCCATAAAAAGGATAAACTAGAGTCATTTGTATGTAAATAGTTGTTCCTTGAGAACATCCTCTTAAGTGAAATAAATCAGACACTTATTAGTACACATCGAATTGTTTCTCTGATATGAGAAACCATAAGTGTAAATAAGGACAAAGGGGTAGAATAGATATTATGTTTAAAAAAAAAAGAGAGAGTATTGAAAAGAGATAGAGAATACTCAAAAGAGAAATAGAGAATACTCAAAAGAGAGATAGTATTCAAAAGAGAGAACTAGGGAAAAGGGGGATAAAGAAGAAGGTTAAAAGAAAAGTAAGATGAAAGGGGAAAAAATGGTAAAGTGTAGCTACACTTGTTGCAAATAGGAAGGGGTGGGTGAATGGAAGGGAGGGGAGGGGAAGAGGGAGGAAGAGGGGGGAAAACCAAGATGTATCATGTATAGGTACAAAATAACCATGTTGATTATGATCATTATGTATACAATGTACCAATATATGTTCTTGGTAAAAATAATAAAAAAAATTAAAAAAAAAAAGAACATAATTAAGTGAAATAAGTCAGACACGCATGCTCAAATATCATGGTTTCTCTTATATGAGAAACTACGTGTGTACATATATATGTAGTATATATATAGTACATATGTGTATATACACACACACATATATACATATATGGAGAGGGGGAGAACAAAATAGAACAGAGATAAATAGGAAGTAGAGAGAAGTTCAAATTCTTCCCCAAATTACATATTCTGTTGTTTTTCAATTTGTTTGATTTATACCACTAGCTTATTGAAAAGAAAAATTTGTGTTATTACGTGTTTTTTTTTTTTGTAAGAATCTTTTTGGTTTCTGTCTTATACTAACTACTTTGAAGATAACAATACACAGTGTAATAATTACTGTTCTCTTTTTATTTGGTTATGAAAATTTTTTTTTTCATAAAATAATACTAAAAGTATAGACTTTCGGTTAGAAGTGAGTAAGTTCTGGGGAGCTACTGTATAGCACAGTGACTGTAGTTTATGTAGTGACTGCATTATAAATTTGAAATAGCTAAGAGGGTAAATCTTAAATGTTCTCACCACAAAATATAAAAGATAATTATGTAGGTGGAAAAAAAAAGAACTATACTAATCAAATGTGTACTGTATGCCTAGTTCTTGAAAGCATTATCTCACTTTATCTTCACAACAGCTCTGAGAAGTTGATACTGTTGTCTAGATTTACAGGTGGTAAAACTGAGACTTTAGAGAGATTATGGAACTTGCCGAAGGTTATAAAGATGATTAATATTGATTTGGGCTTTGAAATCTTTCCTGACTTTGGAATCCATCCAAGATAGTATAGTTTAGTGTACCCACTATCAATATTTGATTGTTTTGATTACAAATTAATAGCCTCTTGTTGCCAGGTATGGTGGCACATGCCTGTGCCTGTAATCCCAGCACTTGGGAGTCTGAGGCAAGAGTATTGCCATGAGTTCAGCCTGGGGTACACAGTGAGTTCGAGGCCAGCCGGAACTACATAGCAAGATCCTGCCTTTAAAAAAAAAAAAAAGCCTTTTGTTATTCATGGATGCTGGCAGAAGACTTAAGATTCCTGAGTCAGAGAACAAGGACTTTGTTAAATAGCATGGTCGTGTTTCCATTGCCTTCCTTTGTTCCTTGTATGATGCAGAATGCTCAGAAAGATGCTATACATGCTATAGTTGTATTATAGGAGAGGAACTGAATTTGGAAATCCTGCTGTCTCGTAGTAGGTAGTAAAGCAAATTTGTTCTTTGTCCCAGTGGGAAATATTACCACATTGTTCACTTACAGCCTGTTTCTGAGAAATGACCAAGCAGAGAAGTATTGGGGTTCTGCATTCTTTTTTGGGGGGGAGGTGCTACAAATCGAACTAAGAGCCTTGTACTTGCTAGGCAGGTGTGCTACCACTGAGCTAAATCCCCAACTCTGGTTCTGCATTCTTGGCATTACATAGCAGGACACATAGGAATATGAGGAAGCCCATGGAGGGCTGTCTGTTCTAATACTTGGTACTTCTTATATAGAACTCTTCTAGGAAATTATATTTATATGGGAAATATAATTTAGGAAATTATATTTATGAAATTTATATATAGTGTGTGTGTGCGCGGTGCTGGGGACTAAACCCAAGGCCTCACACATGCTAGGCAAGTACTCTACTCCTTAACTATATTCCTAGCCCTATAAATTTTATTAAATGGGAATGTTGTCAAGTAAGGCCCCCAATTGTGGAAAATTATTGTGAAATAGTATGATCTTTCATCACTCAGTTGTGACTCATGTTGTTCTAAAACATCTAAGTCTTATTAAAGAAATGTAAATAATCTCATGTGTAATTTCTACTTCATTTATTTCTCACTGATTAGAATTAGGGTTATAATAGAGTAATAACATGTGCCCATTATTAAGAGATATTGGCATATTTTCATTTACTAATGTACTGCTTGGCCTTTGTTTTTATTATCTTCAGGTGATCAAGCACGTACTTTTTTCTTACAATCAGGTCTGCCGGCTCCTGTTTTAGCTGAAATATGGTAAAATGTTTTCTTTTATAAATGTAAATTTGTTATGGACTTTTTAAAAATAATACAATGTTAACAAAAAATTATTTTTATTTGTACTCTCCTGTTAAGAATATTTCTTCAACTTTTTGGAAAATAAATTTCTTTTAGTAAATGATTGAAAACATTTGGAGTTCTGTAGGACAAATTTGTACTTTCATTAGAATTTCTAAGGAAAAGATATATTATCGAGAATATATTTCTTTATAATTTGGCAGAATCTCGAAATCTTTCTGTAATTTTTTAGTGGTGTCATTTATTTTGTCATCTGTAAACCCTAAACTAGCTCTCCTTTCTCCTCCTCCTACAGTTATTCTCTAGAATATCTGGGGTTGTGTTTTTCTAATGTATTTTTAATAAACAGCAACCTCTACCCCATCTTTCTTTCCTTGTGGACTATTCCTATGTCTAAGAGAATTCCAGGCACATAGCATGCATTCAGTAAGTACTTGAACAAATGAATAAATTAATTTAGAATTATATTTTTGAATAATTTCTGTCTACACTGGTAATATTCATCACAGGTGTCTTTTAGGTTCTATATAGATAAGCAGTGTTTTATTAGGCTATCTCTGGCCAAAACTTCTTAATGTATTGGTTTTATCTTTTTGTTTTTCATACTTACGTTCATATGAACGCTTACATTGCTCTTTTTGTTTTCTCAACCTCAGTAGTAATGTTGGTTTTCTCACCTCACCACTTCATGCTCTTTTTAGGGCCTTATCCGACCTGAACAAGGATGGAAAGATGGATCAGCAAGAATTCTCCATAGCTATGAAACTCATCAAATTAAAGCTTCAAGGCCAACAGTTGCCTGTGGTTCTCCCTCCCATTATGAAACAACCCCCTATGTTCTCTCCATTAATTTCTGCTCGTTTTGGTATGTATTTATTAATTTAATAACTTGTATTTGATAGTTCATCTTGATTCTTAGACATAATACTTGGGGATCAGAAAAGGGTTTGTTAACATAAAAGCATAAAATGATAATCCCCAAGCTCAGATAAGAATTATTAAATTTACTATCATATTTAGGGTGCATATGTGCCCCAGTTTTCCAGGAACAGTTCTGGCTTATACCTTTTGTCCTGGCATCTGGTCCAGTCAGTATCACCTTTGACAACTGCTAGGTGGTGATAGATTATACCCCGCCCCCAGACGATCCTAAATACTATTCTTAGTTTCCTCTATGATCTCATGGAGGTAGAAGGTAGGATGGTAGTTACCAGAAACTGCTTAGAGGAGGGAAGAGGGGACAATAAGGAGGAAATGGTCAGTGGGTACAAAATTACAGAGCAGAAATATTTCTGATATTCTGTTGCATAGTAGAGAGGCTGTAGTTAACAATATTGTATTATATATTTGAAAATAACTAGAAGAGAGGACTTTAAATATTTTTAGGACAAAGAAATGACAAATGCTTGAGAATATGCTGGATACTCTGATCATCACACAATATATGCATATACCGAAACATCATATTTACAATTATGTGTCACTTAACCAATTAAAACAAAAAATGAACAGTTTTAAACTTACTTGAAATTGCTTGATTAGGAGTTAATTTAAAATTATATGTAAATAGGGGCTGGGGATTTAGCTCAGTGATTAGAGTGCTTGCCTTGTAAGCACAAGGGCCTGAGTTCGATCCCCAGCACCACAAAAAAAAAAATAAATAAAATAAAATAAAATTATATGTAAATAGAAATTTCTTTAACTCGAAGATTAATTAACCAGCTAAATTTAGAACCTAAAGTTGTAGACTTTGTGCTAAGTAGTTTACATATTCATCAGAGGTAACCTTTAGGGTATATTTTCTAAATAATTTCAATTATCCAGTTACTTATTAATTATACATGAGAAGCATTCATTTTGAATAGAACATTCAGTTAGGTTTCTCTGTGTGTGAGAAGCATATTCCTTCACTCTGGATGTTAGATTTTAAAACACTTAATTCTTTCACTATTGCACTGAGCTGAAAGATAAATACCAAACACTGTATGACCATATTTATGTATTATACTTAGTGTTCTGCATTTAGTAAAGAAACAGTATCACGTTGCTCTTTTTAAAGAATCGTTCTTGAATTCCTGGGTACATTACTTACAAGAAAAGTGAAATGTGTAGCATGCTTTCTTGCAAGTAATGCACATGCATAAATGAATTCCTAAAGTGTCTACTAATTAGAACTTTTTTTGTTTGGGAAGTTTGTGTGTATGTTGGTCAGGTAATTAGGCACCACTGTATTTGTCTTCCTTACACAAAAAACTACATGTAATCAGGTAACACATTCTTTGAGGATACTAATATTTAATTGGAAAAGGTTGCCTAGTTTTAGTCACAATGAAAGAAGAAAGAAGAGAATCATTAGCTGATTACTAGGTATTTCCTTAATTCATCCAGGTCAGAATATTAATATTAAATGCAGTAGTTTACCTCCCTGACCTCTTTTTCAAAGCTGCTTTACTGATTTTTCTATTTTTTCTCTTTCTTTCTTTTTTTTTTTCTTTTCTTTTTTTTGAGACAGGGTCTTGCTATGTAGCTGAGGCTGACCTTGAACTCACTGTATAGTCCAGGCTAACCTCAAACTCATGGTGATCCTCCTGCCTCAGCCTCTCAAGTACTGGGACTACAGGCATGCGCCACCACACCCCGCTTTACTAAAATTTTTAAGGAAAAGTTGCCTGTGGTGTTTCTATAAACATAGGGGCTGCCCATTATGCTATAATCTTGCTTTCTGGTATGTGTGTTATAGGTGACTTACTAGCACTAGAAAATGTTTTCTCTTTTATCCTTAGGGATGGGAAGCATGCCCAATCTGTCCATTCCTCAGTCATTGCCTCCAGTTGCACCTATAACCGCACCCTTGACCTCTGCAACTTCAGGGACCAGTCTTCCTCCCTTAATAATGCCTGCTCCCCTGGTGCCTTCTATTAGTACATCATCATTACCAAATGGAACCGCCAGTCTCATTCAGCCTTTATCCATTCCTTACTCTTCTTCAAGTAAGTGTCTAATGAGTCAATATTTCATGGGCAGAAACTCGTATTTATATTAGGTACAGATTTCCATCTTTGTGAGTTTTCTTAGTGTGACCCTCTCTTTTTTCTTTCCTTTTTAGCATTGCCTCATACATCATCGTACAGTCTGATGATGGGAGGATTTGGTGGTGCTAGTATACAGAAGGCCCAGTCTTTGATTGATTTAGGATCTAGTAGGTATGCATACTTAACTTTACTTATGTTTTCAGTCAGGAGTCATTATTTAATAAGCTCTGAGTTTATCCATATTTTACTTTCTAATGGCCAACTATAAATACTTAAGGTAAATTGTCTACTCATACTTCACATGAAATAAGATTTTTTATTTTTAGAATTATTATTAAAAAAAGGAATTATTAAATATCTGTGGTAGGTTTTTTTTTTTTTTTTTTTGGTGCTGGGGACCAAACTCAGGCTCTTGCGCTTGCAAGGCAAGCACTTTAACCACTGAGCTAAATCCCCAGCCCAATTTTTTTTAAAACTTATATAAATTAAAAAAAATTTTTTTTGCTTATTTTAGTCAACTTTTAGCCCCAAACAATGTACTTTTACTTTAAAAATGTATATATTTCTCAAAATGTTTCATAATCATTGTGCAGTGTTAATATTTTTCTTGTGTAAAGTCTGATTGGGTACCTTAAATTTTAGAAAGCACTAAAGCATCTTTCATCATCTCTCATATAAATCACTATCATGCTCTTCAAAGCAGTGTACAAAGTTGTTTTTGACCCAGAGACAAGCATTCATATAATAGTTTAAACACTACTGATTTTTTTACTTAATTTCTTCTTATTATCACTGGCCCATAGTTTACCCATCTAAAAGATGGGGACAATAAGATCTTTTAAGGTTGTTGGGATAGTTGTAAAACTCTGGCACAGTACAGAGCCCAGTTCTTGATACATGGTTGTCCTGTGGAGCTCTGTGTTCATATGGTATTTGTTTTACCAACCATGGTAATTCCTTAAATTTAAGATTAAAAAAATTGAAATACAAAAGCAGTTACTATTGTATTATATAAGATAGGATTCTTACTGTGTTTGTCATACAAAGTTTAATGTGTTTTATTTGGTAACATAAGTAATTTAAATTTCATTATAGCTCAACTTCCTCAACTGCTTCACTCCCAGGGAACTCGCCCAAAACTGGCACCTCAGAGTGGGCAGTTCCTCAGCCTTCAAGATTAAAATATCGGCAAAAATTTAATAGTCTTGACAAAAGCATGAGTGGCTATCTCTCAGGTAAGAAGCACACAGTGCATAACAGGGTGAGGGAGTTAAAGTCCTTTATACACACTTTGAAAAACTGTTATTTTAATTTATATTTGTAGTTCATCTAAAGTTTTAATATCCCCCAAATTTAGAAAGCATCTGATAAATATAAATATTATAAGTTGTATAAGAAATTAGAGTAATTGTGATTGCTTTCTTCAAAGTACTTCCAGAAGTTGAACACATGGGTATACACCCAAATTTTGGGGAAAAGACCTCTCTCTCAAGAAGACCAAACCCATTCTCTAAGCTTTGCAGTGAATTGAAGAACCCCAGGTCATGGGGAGAAATGTGTGGAACTTGGTCTCGGCTTGCTTTGCCTGAGAATCCTGTTCCTCATCCGGCCTTTTCTCTGCTTGCTTTCACCAAAACCTCAGGTGAGCACTGCTCACCTTTTAATGCTGTAACATAAACATTCCTGTAAGACTTGGTGTCAGATGCCTGTAGAATGTTTGAGTCTAGGCTGGAGCATTGTCCAGACATTAGAATTGAGGATAGTCAAGGGGATACACACAGAGTAGTAAGCAAATGGGGTTCCCATCTTTTAACTTTTCCACTCTCTCTTCACTCAGCAAGAAATATACATAGGTATAGGCAAGAATTTTCTGAACAGAACTCCAGTTGCACAAGAAATAATTCCCAAGAAACAACAAATGGGAATATATCCGATTAAAAAGCTTCTGCACACTAAAGAAAATAATAGAGCAAAGGGACAACCAATAGAATGTGAAAAAAATTTTGCCAGCTATTCCTGTGACAGAAGACTAATATATAGACTATGTAAAGAACCAAAAAGCAATTAAACCCCAAAAAACAAAAGACCCTATCAAAAAAATGGCAATCGAAATTAATAGTCACTTCTCAAAAGAAGTACAAATGACCATTGGCTACATGAAAAATTGCTTGACAGCCTTGGCCATTAAGGAAATGTGGATCAAAAAAACATTGAGATTCCATCTTATTGCAATCACCAATACTCAAAAACAAGAAATGCTGGCAAGGATGTGGGGAAAAAAGGAACCCTTCTACATTGTTAGTGGGAATGTAAACTAATACAGCCAGTACGGAAATTGGTATGAAGATTCCTCATACAACTAAAACTAAAAATTCCATTTGACCCAGCTATACCTCTCCTGAGTAACCTCCTGAAAGAGTTAAAGTCATCAGATTACAGTGATACATATATACCCATGTTTATAGCAGCACATTTCACAGTAGCTAAATTATGGAAACAGCTTAAGTGTTCGTTAACAGGTGAATAAAGAAGATGTGGTAAATATACACAATAAAGTACTGGTCATAAAGAATGATAATGTTGAGTCATTTGTAGGAAAATGGATGGATCTTGAGACTATAAAGAGCAAAATAAAGGAGAGATGGTAGGAAACAGACTTTTTAGAGGTGGGGCAAGGGACCTAAAGAAGAGAGAGAGGAGTTTAATCAGGATATAATAGTATATATGTATAAATATATAGTATATAAATATAAACTAATTCCCAAAAATGAGTGTAATCATTTTGTATCATAAACATACACAAAACTTGTAAAACAGAGTAAAATAATTATTTAAAAATAATAGATCTTTAAAGTGTCAGATAAACCAGGCGTGGTGGCACATGCATATCATCCCAGCTCTTGGGAGACTAAGACAGGAGGATCGCTGTGAGTTTGAGGCCAGCCTAGACTACATAATGAGTTCAAGGCCAGCCTGAACTACAGAGTGAGACCCTGTCTCAAAAAAAAAAAAAAAAAAGCATCAGGGATCATAGAATGTGCAAAATAAATACTGAAGGGGTCAAATAAAATATAGGAAGGGCACACTTAACGCTTCATCATGAAAAGAAGTCTTAGAACTTGGACAGACAGAGATCGAAGGTGACCAAGAAATCCTAATGGCTGTACCTGTATAGGCATGTTTGGAGGATAAAAAATAGGAACATAGGATCTCTCATTCTATAAATAGGGTAAGGGAGCAGCACAATTTTGGTGATTGATTGAACAAACAAAAAATATACAGTACACACTTATATGACAATTTTTTTCTCAAAGCAAAGAAATTATGCCCCTGGAGTTTATGATAATGGTTGTCTTTTGTGGGTGAGGCATGGAGATAAAGTCAGGGAATGCAAATATCTCAGGGTTGAACATGGGTATAAACATGAGTATGCGTATGTCTCTATGATATGATCTAGTTCTTCAGGTGGATGGCAAATTCATGAGGAAGGGACTGTTTTATTATTGTATTAAATAACTTACCTATACACTCTGTTTTTACATGTATACAGTATTATGTAACTAAGATTTCTACAAATTTATCAAATCATGCGAAACAAGGTATACTGTATTTTTTTAAATTACATTTTAAAATAGTTTTAAGTTGAGGTGTTACCATAGGTTGTGTCTTAGTATGCAGTGTCATAGTTTTATTAATGTTTTGTTCTCAGTGTTACGTTAATAATAGTGTCTTCTAACCAGTGGAATGTTAAGCTCTCTGTGATATGACATTGAAAAGTACTTGAGATTAATGTTGTCATGATTCTCATTCTTTGAAAAAATGAACTTCATTGGCCCCTGTGCTTTGCATTAAAGAATTTTTTTTTCCAACTTAACAAAAATAGTTTGAAAAAACAGGTTCAAAAGTGTTTACAGCTTAAATGTTCATCACCAGGAGAATGGATAAATACAGTGTGGTATATTTATATAACAGCATGTTTTGCAGCAGTAAAAAATGAATGAACTGCATATAACAACATGAACTGCATATAACAACCTGAATGAATTTCACAGATGATACTGTATTGCATAAAAGAATATTATCACAAAAGATCCATACTATTTAATTCATTAATGTGAAGCTGAAGAATAGGAAACCTAATTAATGGTGGTAGAAATCAGTATCATATACTCTGTTGGGAAAAGGCTGAGTGCAGACCTTCTGAGGTGCAAGGAACATTTTGTATCTCTGTGTGAGGGTTGGACGCGGATGGCTTACCTTTGTTATTTTATTTGTATATACCACATTATAGGAAAGTTATATATTGTGTTTTCAGAGAATGTTATTCTGAGACCTGCAAGGGTAAAGCTTTATATTTATAAGGGTGAAGTTTTCTTTTAAAAAATAGTTATTGCTAGACATGACAGGACTGATCATGGATGTGATGGGACTGATCTGAACTTAAACATTTATGCTTTGTTGTTTGAATCTAGAAGTTGGTGGTCTGATTTTCTTTCTTCGTTCCTCTTCTTAGCTTCCACCTAAACCCACAATCTTTGATCTATTTAGATTAACTCATTGGCTTAGAAATTCCTGAGTCACATATCTTCTGTGTGCTTTCTTGGCCCAGGAACACAGCAGGGAGAAAGACATGGTCCATAGCACAATAGTTGATCAATGACTTAAAAGTGCTGTGATCAGTGTAGATGAGGAACTGACTGACTGAGATATGGGAGAAAATACAATGCATGAGCCGGATGTTAGAGGATGTAAACAGCCTACCAGGTAGAGAAGGTGGGGTGGCATTCTAGGCAGAGGAGGTAAGATATTCCAAGGATTGGCATACCAAGTCAATACATGTTCAAACTTTTTTGTTTTTTGGATACTGGGGATTGACTCCATGGATGCTGTACCACTGAGCTACATCCCAGCCCTTTTTATTTATTTTGAGGCAGTGTCTCACTAAATTACCCAGACTAGCCTCAAACTTATACTACTTCTGCATCAGCCTCCTGAGTAGCTGGGATTATATAGGTGTATGTCACCATACTTACCCTATCTCTCTTTCTTAAAATAATCTCTTTAACTCAAAGATTTCCAAAAATTTCACTTCCTATGTGAATTCCAAAATTAGTAGAGTGAAAGTATAAGCTATTTCCAGTGTTTTTTCTTATGAGATTTCTAATAAATATTCAGCTGCATGTTATAAACATGGTAGCTTTGGTTAGCAAGTCCTCTGTATTCAAAATCCAGTGCAACAGTGGGGTTAGCTGCACTTGTGCTGGTTTTGTGGTAGGAGCTGCTGCTGAGGAAGGCTTGCACAAACTGTGTTATATGCAGAGTTGTATTAGATCGGCCTTGACTGAGGTTGAACCCAGAGCAGGAGTCCACTCTTCTGTTGCTTATGGCTCTGTCACCTAGAGGTAAAAGGAGGGACACCTGTTTCATTGACAAGGACACCATCGGTGGTAGTGTGGCCAAGCGGTCTAAGGTGCTGGACAAGGACACCATTTCTAATGAGGTGGCGTGATTTCACCCCTGGTCTAGCAAGCCACAGACTGGCTTACTAGGGGTGGATGCTCCTCAGAAGCAGACAGGGATTTTCTGTTCTAGAATTTATGCTTGGGCTTTCTTTTTTTCTGTTTCCCTGATACAACATTCTAGATCAAGAAGTCTGTTATAAAAAACATGGAACTTTGATTACTGAGGGAGAGAAAAGAAGTTGAACAAATTACTACACTTAGTTGTTATTAGTTATTATTGTCAAGCGCTATCACATAAGTCCTCATTGTACCTTAAATAGAGGAAAACTTTGAATTCTAACTTTATTTATTATCTTAACAAATACTTATAAGCATCCATTTACCAGGTGTTGGGTATGCATTAGTGAATAAAGCAGTCAGGGTTTTTATCTCCTTAAAATTTAACCAGCATGACAGGAAAAAGTTATAAAGAGATAAGCAAATAAAAGTTACATTACAAATAGTGGTAGAAGTTATAGAAGGAACAGGAAAAATAGTGGATGATAGGGATCAGAGACTTTTCTGAGAAAGTGATACTAAGTTGAGACTTACGGGTTAGGAGGATCCAGATACACAATGATAAAAATGTAGGACTTGATGTTGGATAAAGGTGTATAGGAGAGAGAAGGGTCAAGGATGGCTTTTGGGTTTCTGGCTTGAGCAGTGGGGTGGATAATAATGCCATTCATAGAGAAGGGAGGACTGAAGAATGATTTGGGTAAAAACTTGGAAGAAAGATGTAGATAGAGAAGTTTTTTATATTTTGGTTTGAAATTTCTGCAAAACATATAAGAAGGTTTTTGGCTTGGTATAAAAATGTAAATTTAAAGAAGTTCGAGCTGTGGATATGTGTTTGGTGATCATTATGCTCTGGGCTTGTTTATAACCATAGAACCGAGTATGAATATACAGAAAGTAAAGAGTGCCCAGGACACATTCTTGGAGGAACAACAGCATTTACCGATCATTTAGGAAGAGTAGAGGCAAATACACTTCAGACTGTGCTGGAGCATAACAAGGCCTGAGAGCCACTCTGCCTGGTGGCTCGTGTCTTGTCATCTACTTATGTGTGCTGCCATCCTGATGAGAACATGGCAGAGCACTTGCTCTCACTAGGTCTAGATTTCAACCTCCTCAGAATAGGACTGTACTTATTACTACTGAATGCTCAGTACCTGGCACATGGTAAATACATTTTGACATTCACTTTAAAGAGGCTAAAGAATTTTTTCCTTATGGTTTTCCCTCTTCAAACAGGTTTTCAAGCCAGAAATGCCCTTCTTCAGTCAAATCTTTCTCAAACTCAGCTAGCTACTATTTGGTGAGTTTGTGCATTAATGTGATATTTAAGTATATAGCCTATTATAAGATAGTATTTCTGGAAAGAAAAATAAGTGTTTCTGTAAAAGTTTCTGACTCAAAGATGTTCCATAAAGACAGCCATTTGAAAATTAATACTAACTTTGAAAGCAAAATTGTATAAAGCATTATTCTTAAGAATTTAGCATGTAACTGTTTTACAAGTAAAACTGTAATTTTCATATAATAACTTCTGTGGAGAATCAGAATATCTTACTTTTAATATACTGTATAGATTATGATGGGTAAGCCAAACATGAAATAAGACAAATCACCTTCTCAGAATGGATATATCTTACTCTATTTCAACATTTCATCCCTCTTTTTTATGTGATGAAAATTAAGGGTAAAAATGAACTTACTTTTCTGTATATATTTACATTTCACTAAAATACGCTAACCTACCAGTTTCACTATCATTATTGTTTTAAAAATTAAAAGCTGTATTCTTCAGACAGTGTTTTGCTCCAAATGGACTTTCTAAGCTGTGAGTTTTCACATTTTCTTTAGGACTCTGGCTGACATCGATGGGGATGGACAACTAAAAGCTGAAGAGTTTATCCTTGCAATGCACCTCACTGACATGGCCAAAGCTGGGCAACCATTGCCATTGACTCTGCCTCCTGAGCTCGTCCCTCCCTCTTTCAGGTGAGTGCATCTGAAGATGAAGGGCTCTGGCTTCATCACTTGGCAGGTGTGATTTTACTTTGGGATTTACCAGGGCCTATGCTCTAGCTTAGAGGAGAGTTAAATATGTTCTTTGGTGTTTAATTCTAGTACTCAGTTTCACTAGAAAGAAGTGTATGTTAGAAGTAGGTATGTTTTCACCATATTAGAGATAGAGAAACTTGCCAAGAATAGCAATTAACTACACCATAATTTGCATTCAGCTCTCTCTGGCTTTAATCATAGGTAGTATGTACTATCTAGTCTGAAAATTCCCAGACTGCATGATGCTAAGTTTGTTGTTTGCTTTTCTTAGAGGAGGAAAGCAAACTGATTCGATTAATGGAACTCAGCCTTCATGTCAAAAGATACAAGAAGAGGAACCCCAGAAGAAATTACCAGGTATCATGAAGTATCTTAAATTGTATGTCACAGTGAGTTCTTTTAAATTTTACTTTGAAATGTAAGTGAATACTTAGAATTGTTTTAGTTCCTAAGATTTATATGCTACATGAGAAAACTATTTGATGGATGGGATGGATTTTGATGTCTGTAAAATTAAGACAGTCAAAACAAGCATATGAAGAAAGAAAAGACAGTATGTATATTGTTAGACTAAGCTTTGTGGGGGCTGGGGATTTAGCTCAGTGGTTAGAGCGCTTGCCTGCAAGCACAAGGCCCTGAGTTCGATCCCCAGCACCAGAAAAAAAAAAAAAAAAAGAATAAGCTCTGTGGTGAAATCTTTAGCTTTAAAAAAGTTATAAATATTGGTTGAAAGAGAACATATATAGTTGTTGTTTAAATTAAATAAAATAATAAAATTATTTATTTTAAATATTTAAAGTAATTCACATTTTAAATTTAAAATATTTAAAAGTTAATGGCATATCTCAAATAAATATATAGCCACAGAATTTTGGTTGTTTTTGAAGAAAACTCTGAGAAAAAAGTTTAAACAGTGTTTTCATTGGCAAGGGTAGTAAAATTACTTCTCTCTTGGATGGATTCAAACATAGAAATTTGGTTTTTTTTAAGTAAGTATTTTTAGAAGAAAGTAAGTGTTTTCCTATTTACATTTGAGTGAAAGTTATCCTTAAAGGAAGTACTCAAAGAGCAGGAGCACTCAGATGATCACAAGGCATAAGTGTGCTGCACTAGATGACAGGTTTTATAGGTTCTTACTGTGTGAGAGTGCTTACAGTGTACCTTATTTAGTTACTTTTGAGGACAAGCGGAAAGCCAACTACGAGCGAGGGAATGTGGAACTGGAGAAGCGGCGCCAAGCCTTGATGGAACAGCAGCAGAGGGAGGCAGAACGGAAAGCCCAGAAAGAAAAGGAAGAGTGGGAACGAAAACAGAGAGAATTACAAGAACAAGAATGGAAGAAACAACTTGAATTAGAAAAGCGCCTGGAGAAACAGAGGGAATTGGAGAGACAGCGGGAGGAAGAAAGGAGAAAAGAGATAGAAAGACGAGAGGTTATTCTTATTTTATTTCCTAAGAACATCATGCATTTAATAAATGACTGCATTTTAATTTAATTAAAACATACTTATTTTTTAGTTTTTGTTGTACTTTTTCTTCTGCATCATTTCATTCTTACTTATAAATCTGCATCTGCCTTTCCTTGAGGAGGGAAAGAGGATGCTGCATGTAAGAGCTTTTCAGGGCTGGTAAGTGGTACAGGGCATCTCTCTAGGCGATGCCTTAATCAAAGGAGGATGAAGTGCCCAGCTGGGTTGATTGAGGTGCTAGAATTAGTTGACCAGAGAACAGTTGAGCTGAGGAAGTTTAGGATTCAGATTAAGTCTAAGGAGTTGGAAGGGCAGAATGACTAGAGTGGAAAGCATCAAGAGGGTGGACTTGTGCAAGCCCTCAGGATAGTGTTGTGTGGGGGCCCACAGACCACTGACTGTGTCTTAAAGGGCCAGGGGGGGACCACAGTAAGTTACAGTGCACTGAAAAAATGTAAACAGAAATTTGTCCAGAAGAGAGGCATGACTGTTACTCTTAACATTTATATTTATGAAATGATCCTTTTGCTTAGTAAGAGAAAAATGACTGTGATGAAAGGATGGACCTATGAAGCAATCAAAAAGTGATGGATAAAGCCACATTTGTGAAAGTCTTTAGACCCATTGATAAAACTAAATTTGCACACCTACCCTTGAGTACCATGGCCCACTAAATGCTAAACACTGTCCTGTTAGTTTTTGAATGATATTTAATTTAAAAATTAACTGCAACTCATTATTTTCAGGCAGCAAAACAGGAACTTGAACGACAGCGTCGTTTAGAATGGGAGAGAATTCGTCGACAAGAGCTTCTCAATCAAAAGAATAGAGAACAAGAAGAAATTGTCAGATTAAACTCTAAAAAGAAGAGTCTTCACCTTGAGTTGGAAGCACTGGTATGGCCAGAGTTTAAATGTAATTTATCTGAATAATGCCAGAGTTACCTGCTGAAAAATTCTATTTTTAAAATCTATCCCATAAATAAATTATGGTTTAGTGTAATTGATCACAAGTTCTGGGATCACAGGTGTGCACCACGACACCTGGCTTTAGATGTGCTTTTTAACAGACTGGGTTAGTGTAGTTTGCTGAAAAGGCTAGGGACCCAGAGTGCTAAGAACTATGTTGTCTCAGTCCAAATGCTGAGGCCCAGTGTGCACTACATTGTTACTTTGCCTGCATATAAAATGAAGGATGTGCTGATTCAGAATTTTCAATTTTCAAAGCAGTCTCTGGAACATGGTCTGCAGAGGATACTTCACAATAGATGGCTCCACGTTTATCTGATTTATTTTTATTGAGATCTACTCTAATATTTGTTTGGATTGAAAAAAGATTTCTGCCATTAAAAAGAAAAAGGATTTAAAACTGCTTTCCTAGGGGTTGGGGATTTTGCTCAGCGGTAGAGCACTTGCCTAGCAAGCACAAGACCTTGAGTTTGATCCCCAGCACTACCCCTCAAAAAAACCTGCTTGCCTAAATAATTTCTTACAATTCCTTTCAGTTCATATGACCATAGGTTCAGGTCCTATTGGCTATTATGTAACCAGTACCTCAAAATAGAACTTTAAAAGTTAGATTTTTTTTCCTTTGAGAGACAAGTAGCTTCTCCAGACTTCTGAGTCCTACAGCATGAACATCTCTCACCTCTCCTCAGCTCAGGAGAATGGACAGAATATATGGGTGCTGACACCAGGAGGTCAAGTCCAATTTCATTTCCTTAGGCAAAGGAAGGAGAAGTCTAGAAAGGGATGGAGCAAGCCTGACATGTCTGTCATCTCATTGAATTCCCTCCCTCAGTGGTCTTGCTATTAAATGACCCCAATATACTGTGCACAGTAAAATGATGATTTGAGGCAAATGGGCCCCATCATCTTCTTGGAGCTAGCTTTGTATAAATTCTTTGTTCTTTTTTACTAAAACAAATGTCCTCCTTTGATTTGGTCAGCATCAAGCAAACAGACCTGAGCAAATGAACCTAAATGGCCAGTGACAACTGTACTTAAAAGTTTTTACTCATCAGAACAAAGTCAGGTTCTTAAATGACTTTGTTTGAAATGCAAGATGAGAAGATAAAAAGGTTTGAAACTCTTCTATCGCAGTCTTCAAGTCGTATAAGCCCAACCTGACCTGATAGTGTTCTAGAATTTTGCAAAAATGTGTGTCTAGCTGTGTAGTAGAGCTAAATTTAGATTTTTGTTTTGTTTTGTTTTGTTTGTTCGTTTTTTGAGACAAGGTCTCACTTTGTCGTACAGGCTGGCCTTGAACTCACTATGTAGCCCAGGATGGCCTTAAACTCTCAGTGATCCTCCTGCCTCAGCCTCCTGAGTGCTAGGATCACAGCCCTATCCCACCCAACTTAAATTTAGATCTTATTTAATTGTAGTGTTACATTTTATTTGGTTGACTTTAATTATATCATACAATTATTTTTAAATTATCACAATATCTTTAGTCAGAAATGTCTTCAAATAGGTAGGCATGTGTACCATAATTATTAGTTATGTCATAGTACTACAAAAGAGGCCTAAAACTTTAACTTCTTTATGCTACTTGGATATCTGTCTGAACTGTCATCTTCACTGTATGTTTTTCCTTAAAAATATAATTGGAGGAGACCTTAACATTGATTGTTTTTTCCTTAACGACTAGGGCAAGGAAAGGTCCAGAGCCTGAACTCACCCATGTTGGAGATGAGAGTATGAGCTCTAGGGTTGACACAGCATCTTCCTTTTCGCATGTGTTTTTCAAATATAAAACATACCGTTCGGTAGAAGTTTCTATATTGATGATTATTAAGCAGAGATCTCATTTCTCAGAATCCTGCTATGTTAGTTTCTAGAGCTGCCATAACAAATACCATAGGTTGGGTAGCTTAAACAGTAGAAATTTATTTTTCCACTGTCTCAGAGGCCAGAGGTCCAAGATGAAGGTTCCTGCGTGTTTTCTTAAGAGGTCCCACTCTCTGCAGCTTGTTGGTAGCTGCCTTATTCCTGTGTCTTCACATGGCCTTTTCTTTGTATGTGTGCATCTCTGGTGTCTTTTGTGTCTAGACTTTCTGGTCTGACTTGGAATTTGGTCAGATTGGATTAGAGTTTACTTGTGTAACCTCATTTGACTATAATTATCTCTTTAAAGCTCCTTTCTCCAAGTATGGTCACATTCTGAGGTACCAAGTGTTAGGTCTTTAACATAAATTTTTTTGCAAGGGGAATGTCATTTAGCCATAACATCCTCCCCCCCCGCCTTCAAAGGCCCCAACAAGAATATCTGCTCTCTGTTTTTAACCCCTCCTTCTGAAAAGTAGGGGAAGAATGGGTACTCCTTGCTTAAGGAAAAGAAGTCTTAGTATAGAAGAAAATTACTGCTTTGTGGTCCAGCTGGATACTGTTTAATTATAGGAAATTAGAAAGTTTCCTATAACTGGGGATTTAGCTCAATGGTTAAGAGTGCTTACCTAGCAAGCGCAAGACCCTGAGTTCGATCCCCGGTATTAAAAGAAAAGAAAGGTAACATTGAAGGTTGAAATAGCAGTTCAGATAAGGTACTGGCTAAATGTCTCATGCAAACATTTTTTTGTCCTCATTATTTTTTGAGATTGTCTCTTATATAATATACAAATGCTCAAATGCTGAATTCAGAAAAAAAAGACGCCTCAGCATTTTACATTTACACTTTTCCATTTTAAAATATGGGCTCTTCCACTCTGAGGATGCTGTGTTTCCTGCTAATAATTCTCTTGAGTTAACAGGTATAACTCTAAGACATATTTGACTTGATTTTAGACACTTATTTCAGGCTGAGTATGAATTGTAAGCAACATTTAAAAATTTAACTAAAAAAATATTTTTCACCTGGTAGGAACATTTCCTGTTAGCACTTTCTATTACTGTACATTTATATGATCTTCCTATAGAATGGCAAACATCAGCAAATCTCAGGCAGACTTCAAGATGTCCGACTCAGAAAGCAAACACAAAAGACTGAACTGGAAGTTCTAGATAAGCAGTGTGACCTGGAAATTATGGAAATCAAGCAACTTCAGCATGAACTTCAGGTGAGTCCTTTGCTACTCATTGTCCTTGAACCTGTGCAGTTATTCAAGTTCTTCCTAATAGGACAGTTATACTTTGGGGACCATGAACTCCGCTGATTCTGAAGACCTGTGATACAAATATACTTAACCTTGTATATAATGTCAGAAAGTCCATGGACCTCCTAAAGCTCTGCTAGATACTATGTCAAGTTCTGCTTGGTATTTATAGATAAATGGACATTTATCGTTCTGAATTTTAACTCTGAAAATAAATTTATATATTTGTCTTAGATCCTTCTTGTGACTGTCACAGGATATCTTAGACTGTGCAGTTTATAAACAACAGAAATTTATTACATAGAGTTTCGGAGGTTGGAAATTTGAAGATCAGCGCTCCGCAGATTCAGTGTTGGGCGAGGGTTTGCTCTCGGCTTCAAAGGTGGCTTCTTTTTCTGTTTTCTCATGGTGGAAGGGGCAGAGCACTCCCTTCAACCTCTTGTAATGACACTAATCCCATTCATCAGGGAAGAGCCCTCATGATTTAATCACCTCTTAAAGCCCTGCCTCTTAACACTTGCATTGGGGATTAGGTATCAATATGAATTTTACAGGGACAATAACATTTAGAACACAGCATACATCAAAATAAAATTATTGTGAATTTTAGGAAACTTTGACTTAAAATTATTTTCAGAATTGTGGTGAGAAATTGAACATGTCCCCCAGAGGCTTGGTAATTCTGCTCATATGCATTAGAGTCTGGCTCAATTATTGTTGCAGAATAGAAGGCACTAGAAGCATGCTGCATCTGTAGAGTCCTCTTACCCAGTTTCTCTTACTGTATAGACTGACAGTCTTTTCCTTTTGTCACAACAGATAGAGACTTTTCCTGCCCAATGTAAGTCTGCTTCCCTAGTTCTCCCTGTGTTTTTACTCTCTCTTTGATATATACATAGGCCACTCTGGAGTGTTCTGGCCTGGTTACACATATCCTCTAGCACAGTTACCAAAAACATCTCTTTTATCCTTTGCCCACTGTCATCCATTAGAACACTGAAAATTATAAACCTCTAGACATAGCTTACTCATAAAAGCTTTTTTTTACTGCCTTTTAATTTCAGCCAGTTACTCATAAATGGCTGTTTAAACATTTGCTTTTTAAATCCTGCATACTTCCCTTCCAGGTTATTCTTAAGTTAGAAGTGTCTCATAGTTACCAGTTATTCCTCTACTAAGCTCCAAAAACGATTATCACATTCACAGTGGGACCATAATTTGTATGTCTCACTGCCAGGCAGCTTCAACCATCGATGGTACATGCATGACTATCCCATTGGATAGCTTTTTATTAATTTTTTTTTTCACTAAAAAGACCAATAAAAGTGATTAGATCCATTTGTACAACCAGTGGTTCAAGCCAACGGAAACATGTTAAATCATGTTTTAAAATTTTCCAAAATATTTTTGAATGTTACAATTTTAACCAGGTACTACTTTTCTTTTTATAAGGAATATCAAAATAAACTTATTTATTTGGTACCAGAGAAGCAATTATTGAATGAAAGAATTAAAAACATGCAGCTGAATAACACACCCGGTAAGTTTTAAGTTTTGTTTTCTCTCTTTTATTCTTTTCTGAATGACTGTATCAATCATATTCTGTTAGTTTTCAAAAATACCATTATTCTGGTATAAATAACTTCTGTGGGCTATACATTAAAAATTGCAGAATAGTGTGAAAAATAGCACAGATGCTAGAACATAAGTAATAATTGTACTATACTTTCCTATCTGGATATTTTTATTTACATAATCAAATGTCAGTCAAAATAGTAGACTACAATTCAACAAGGTCTATATTTGACTCTAACACAAGATACCTGTGCATGTTGCCAAAATCCTGCAGTCATCGTAAAGAACTTTTCAGGAGGAGACTTTTCTGTGGAGCCAAGCCCGGGGTTCCAAGGTGATATAGCATACAGCAGTGCTAGGACCAAGTGTATGGTTTGCCCTTCCTAGACCTTTCATATCATCTAACTCTGGCATATACAAAGATTCTTACCAGCTTGGCTCTCTGCCACCTGTGGAACAAGGTATTCCAATGTGATTTATAGAATATGACATTTTTCATGGCTCAGTTTCCAACCAGGTAACTTAAAATATATATATATATATATTAGATAGCATGCCGATAACAATATGGTGGAAAAAAAGTTTAAAGAAAAATAAATCAGGGGCTGGGGATTTAGCACAGTAGTTAGAGTGCTTGCCTTGCAAGCATAAGGCCCTGAGTTCGATCCCTGGCACCAAAAAAGAAAAAGAAAAGTAAATCTGCAAATCTGTTGGAACTGGCTAAAGTATCCTAAATGTCATCCTTGAGTACCTTCCAGTTGTTTCATTCCAAGACCCTTTTTAATACACTTTTGGCTGCCTAGGAAGTCCCATAAAGTATCCCTCTTCTTTGTCCGCATACGGAACAAATTAAGAAATAAGACAAAGAAGAAAGACCAGTAAAACCAAAATACCACCTCAGTATTGGCCAAACTTATATTGGACAGTATGGCTTATCGCTGAGGGTAAAGCTGTACGTACCAAACATGAATGCAGATTTCCTATGGACAGTCCAGCCTCTAGAAAGCAAGAACTAGGAAGAGTTTAGGTGGTACATGCTTGGCTCCTTCAACTTCCTTGTTTGCAGAAGAGTGAAAAGAAGCTGGGAATGTTGTGCTAGTGAAGGGCCCTGCACATGGAAGAAACAGCAAAATAAAGAAGTTCACTCTTGTGAACTAATGTTGACTGCCATCCACTAATAGGGTCTATCGATGTCTCTTCTCAAACAGTTTTCCTTGTATCTGATTCTTTTTGGCCAGCCTGCATTAGCTGTCACAGGCATTCTGGAGACAGTGAGCCATCTCTGCTGGTCTGTACAGTAGCAGAGATACACCATCATCGTTGTTGTATTTGAATTGTGAATGGAATGCTGACTATGTCTTCCTGTGTCTTACTGGGGATTTGGTAGAATTACTCTGTCTCTATGGGATATGATCCATTCAGCTGTTATTTATTTGCTTTTTATATAACAACAATCTAGTTCAAAATAGAAGCTTTTGTTTGAGATTTGAACCATACCATACATTCCTTAGATTGTCTTCTCTGTAACAGTTACAATTTAACACTAACAACTATGTGCCAAGCACCATACTAAGCAGTTTTCAAGCATTGTTTTCTTTAATCTTTACAACAGATAGAGTTGTAATGTGGTTTAATATAGTTATTCCCATTGTGCAGCTTAGGAAAACTGAGGTTATAGATTAAGTAGTTCCTCAGGATCATACAATGGTAGTGCTCAAATTCATGTCTATCTTGTCTTCCACTTAGGTAACACAGTGCTTATATGAATCAAATTTGCTGTTAAAATGTGTATGCTCACTCTTATGAATAGAAAAGAAATGTACAACTATAAAATTTCACTGATGGACATAAAGATTCCTGAATGGAGATGTTTTATATTCCTGAGTGAACTAACAATACTATACATGCAATAATAACTGTACCAGCTCCCTAATTCATCCCGTATATTCAGTTCTGTTCAGGTTTCTTTAATGAGACTTGGAAACATAATTCACAAACTCATCTAGAAGAGAAAATATACAAGATCAGACAAGATGGGAAAAAGAAAACATTGGGGTGGAAAGACCTGCTTTATCAGAAATCAGAACAAAAGATATGAAGGTTATAGTACCTAAAATAATGTGTTATTGCTCTGAAATAGAAAAATAGAACAATGAAACTGAATATCTATCAAATGTAAATATTTTGATGTTTGTATTTCAGATTCAGGGATCAGTTTACTTCATAAGAAATCAGTAGAAAAGGAAGAATTATGCCAAAGACTTAAAGAACAATTAGATGCTCTTGAAAAAGAGACTGCATCTAAACTTTCCGAAATGGATTCATTTAACAATCAACTGAAGGTATTGATTTTCTATTATATTCATTTCTAGGTAGCTGCCTTGTCTTCCTTATTTTTATTTAATAGAATGAATAACAAAGCTATTATTATGATATTCCATTTTCATAATTGATTTTATAATTTCAACTATACCTGAATTTTCAAGATTTTTAATGTTCTCTAAAATATTATAAAAATTATAGCACATTACAAAACATATCATTTATCACAATTTCCAGTTTTTGCTGACTCTGCTGTTTTTATGGGAATTTCAAAAACAATTGCCTTTGTAGTATTATAGAACTGATGTCAGTTAACATGATCGTAGGTAACAGTCTAACATGGAAAACATGGAAATTTTAAAATAGTCCTGGGGATAGAGGCTCTTTTAACACAGTAAATTCTTTTTTGTTTCTTTATTATAATATAATTTCATTAACTTTTTTGAAATAATCAGTGAAATCCAAAGCAGAATCTGGTACAATAAACTCGCATGAAGAATCAAGTTCCTGATTCATTGTTTGCTGCAGGAGTAGAGCAGATGTCCAGGCATACTGCGTACTTAGCTTTCTTTGCAGTGTTAGTTGTGCACTGAAGCCATATCTATGTAAGGAGATGATAAAAGCTAAAAATAAGAGTAATTGTACGTAATTCAACCTTGGGAATTATGTTTTTAGTGCATCGGTTGTTAATGGCATTTCTTGAAAGGTGTTTTTTGCCTTGATGACTTATTTAGAATAACCATATATAGAGTAACACCATCTATAGAGTAATTAGCTTGATACAGAAAAGACAACATGGTGGCTTCAGTTAAAGGGGGAAATTGAGGTGAATAATTTTAATAAAACCCCATTACATAAGTGTATATCCTGCAAAACAAAATTTAACAAAAACAAAATAGCTAGTCATTGATGGTCAAATAAGCCAGCCAAGTTATCCTTCCTACTTTTTTTTTTAATCTGTACATAGTTTAACTGGCTCTTTATCTGCCTTATCTTACAGTGTGGGAATATGGATGACTCTGTTCTTCAGTGCCTTTTGTCTCTGCTAAGCTGTCTCAACAACCTCTTCCTCTTACTTAAGGTTATTTTCTAATATCTAGCTTCTTTGTTTGAGTTTCTTTACTATTTTCATTTCTTTTTTTTAACTAGACTATTCTTTGCCTTTATCTGAGTATCTTTGTTTGAAATAACGTATATAATAAAGATTTTTTTTCTTTCTGCTTGCTTGAATATCCTTTTGCTGTCTGACTGCCTGTTTGAGTCTAATGCCAGAAATTGGGAAGGTTGCCAATTGAGAAGGTTGCCCTCAGTAACCTTTCTCATGAGGAGCCAAGCAGCTTCCCTGTCAAGAGGGTCCAACCTGTGACCTACCTCTTCTTTTTTTTTTTTTTTTTGCCCTTGTATTTTCAAATGTTGTAATAATAAATAATATTTTTACAAAGGAAGTTTCGTTACTTAGGTACATTAGGTATATTACATATTTTATTTGTGGCTCAAGATAATTCCTCTTCATTTAAAAAAAAAGAGAGCCAAAAAAGGTAGGCCACAGATTGGACATACTCATGTCCTGTTAGTTAGGTTAACTAATGGGGTGACTGCAAATTCAAATCAAAGGAGAACTATGAGAACATGAGATTAAATCCCGTATCACTGAAAACCATTGTGTAAACTCATGCTTTCTGAAATCTATGGCAGGGCTGTGTCATGTATGCATCATCCTAATTCTACCGTAAAGAAAATTTTAAAGAGCCAGTAGTGAAGAGACAGCTTTAGTTAGGTCTGGTTACCAGTCCTCATATTTAAATGTGCTTTTACTTCAGGTAAAAATATTTCAATTAAAATATATGTATAAATCATCCCTTTGCCATGTATAATACCCAAAGTATTTAAAATACTTTATAAATTTCTACTTTAATGCAGTTTAAAGAAAGGTGCTTCGTATTTATCACTTGTTTGCCCATAAAGACTTTGACCACAGCTTCTACTTAGTACTAAAATGGATGGCAGTAGGCAGTTTCAGAATGAACACAGGTATAGTTCCTTCATTACCTAAGCCAAGGTAGGGCAGATTAGAAAGACGGCACCAGTATGGGTCCCATAGTTGGCCTGTACAATAGCATGACTGGCCAGATTATCTGGTTTTTGAACTTGGACTACACATTGAACAGAAACTTAAACCTAAGTTTCTTTATCTGTAAAATGAGGCTCCGTGATAATTTAGGGTCTGTATTCACTCATGTAGTCTGTTTTTCTCAGTTAGCATTTGATTCTCCACAGGCCAGCAGATTATTCTTGTCTCTTGTTTTACTTTCTTCTGCTTCCTGCCTTCTAGTCTTTCACTGTTTATTGACACTTTCATCAGAGGCAATTAGGAAACTAAGGAGTTGTAAAATATCTACTGTCAGAGTAGTCAGGCAACTTGACTATGTTGTCACAAGAGAAAAGAAAAATGCCTTCTAGAGTCATAAACGTGATACAGTGTGATCAGTTAATGTAGGACTGAAAAGTACCCACTAATTTTGTCAACAAAGCAACCTTTGAAGACCTTGCTGAAAGTGAAATTTCAGTCAAGTGATAAGCAGAAGCTGAATCACAGTGGATTGGGCATGAATGGACATACAGGGGTTTAGTGAGTGTGGATAACCTGAGGAGAGTGAAGGGAGAACATCAAGTTGAAGGAAGAATTTAGTAGAGGGCTTAAGAAAGACTTGAAGGAGACAATAAAGAGGGAAGGAAAGGAAAAGAGAAACTGAGATGGAATATAAAAATAGGTGGTAATTGATAGAATACAGTCCCTGGGGAAACAGATTAAGATAGAAAATAGAACATAGATTTTGGATTACATAAGAAATAATACTTCCAGCATAACATAGAAGAAAAGACAGATGTGAATGCTATTCAGTTGTTAAAAAATAAGTTGACTGCTTTAAGACTAGAAGTAAAATTAGACTGCTTTAAAATTAGAAGTGAATTGGACCATCAAGGAATCTTGGGGCAGGGGTGAGAACACAGAATCACTTAGGTGCAGGAAGTTTTTCTGATTCTGAGATGGAATGATGCATTAGTTCCAGTCTGGTGGCTTAATAAGGCAAAGGTTTTAACAAGTAAGGAGAATGGATGAAAGGAAGTTTCAGGAAAGAGAAGTAGGCATGAAACACATGTTGGTGGGAATGGGGGTTCCAAGCTTATAGAGTAAAACACTAAGTGTGTTGAGCAGTGTTAGATGCCTGTTTGAAGTTGGCGATTATAAATTTAAACTGAAAACAGCATGCATAATTATATGATTTTTTTTCACCAATTTTCATCCACTTAAGTGTAAGCACAGAGAAGGCTGATGAAAGTTTCATGGGTTCTACAGGATTGGAGTTTTAATAAAACATTGGCCAAGAGGGAAGGATGGTGGAGTTAAAGATTTTAGCATAAGAATTATCATCAAAGTAAATTCTGAAATATGAAGTAGATGTGAAGGGATGTGAGGAGAGAAAGGGGTGCTCATGATGAAGAAAGAGATTGATGAGATCAGTAGAATGGAGGTCACAGTGAGATTGAAAAACATTGAAAATTCGCACATTCAGTTGCAAGCCATGAAGTGCAATGAAAAATACTGGCTTAGGAATCTGGGAATGTGAGTTCTAGTCCTTTTCATGTCACTTGCTAGTTTTGTAACTATTTGTCATTTACCCTCCAAATTTTGTTTTCTTCAATTATAGAACAAAGCTGACAGTATCTGCCTTGTCTTCTTTGGAGAATCTTAGGATGAGTGAATGAAATAGCATGTATCTACAGAAGTGCTTTGTGAACTTCTATGTGTTATACATATACAGTATTTTTATTGCCGTTATTAGGGAAGGGAAGGAATTGTCCAGAATCTCCAAAATATCTTTAGCGTGTTGGAAAGTTATCACTGTTTACTTTGGCTAATGACTGAAGAAGTGCTTTTATGTAGAAAGAAAATAGAATCTGTCAATACCAGAATTGTGACTCCTTCAGGGAGTTAGGGCTTGTCCTGTTGCTCCCAAGGATCTAGAGTAACCTGTGTTAATGAGACCCTTCCAGGTGGCAAGGTGAGCTTTTGATTTTTGCAAGTATAATAAAGCTAACTAATTTTGGCAATAAGGAACATGAGTCCTTTGCATTGTAAGTAAAAACATTAATGAGCTGGGTACTAGATGTTGGAGAAAATATTTCCCAAACCCATAATACAGAAAGTCACTGACTTATCAATGAGTTCTATTCCAGGAAAATTATTTGTAAGTCAGATTTGTTGTTCATGAGCCAACAAAGTCAGTCTCAGACAGTACACCTGTGAAAGTTTGCAACTCGAATGACCATAAGTGAGAGACTTGCTGTACAAGGATTCATGAAATGTTTGCTTCTTCCTTCAGAGAATGTCTTGCCTGCCTTGGGAACTTCTTTCCTCCAAGTAGAGTCTAAGACTAGAAGGAAGCCTTGACCTAAGAGCTGCTGTGAGGCATGGGATAGAAAGAAATACTGGTTTCTATAGCAGAGCCTCTGAACCACTTTATGCCATGGACTTTTCAACAGTTTGGTGGTCTCTAGACCCCTTCTCAAAATAGTATTTTAAATTTGTAACATGAAATACAGTATACAGTTATTTAAAAATTGTAAGAACCATGAAATACTATAAAAAGGGATAGATTTATGTATATGTGTTTCTGCTTTAATAAATTTAATAAAAAATCTACTGACATAAACCATTTTGAAGTCAAGATATGTATTATGTATATATCAAGTTATCCATAAAATATAAGGAAATACTTTTGATTTCTGTTGGTGAAAAGTGTCACAAATGCAGCTAATCTTGCTCTGGTTTGTTACTTTCATTTGAAATTCAAGAAAGTACTGTGATTCAGGTAGAAATTAGTGAAAATGATTTGCTGTTTTTGAGTCTATGGACCTCTGAATTCTTTTGAAAAAAATAACAAAAACCTTGGAAGGCCTTATGGCCCTCAGGGTAAGATCTGCTGCTCTAGAGTTGAGGGCAAGGTGGCGACTGGATTGCTCATCTTCTTGTCTACTTTTTCTATCAATTAGGGGGTTTGGTGTGATAAAATCTTCCACTTTGGTTATGGATTTGTCTTTTTATACTTTCTGTTGTTGCAGTTGTTGCTTTGTTTTTTTGTGGTACTGGGGATTAAAACCAGGGCTGTCATACTGAGCTACATCCCTACCCTGTTTTTATTTTTTGTTTTGAGTCAGGGTCTCGCTAAGTGGCTAAGTTACCCGAGCTGGGCTTGAAAATTTGTCATCTTCTATTTCTGCCTCCCACAATGCCAAATTACAGATATGTGCCAGCAGGCCCACCTAGGTTTGTTTCTTCATGAATTTTGGTACTGTGTTACTTGATGTGTACAAATTTACCTGGTGGGTAGACCCATTTATTATTAAGATATGTTCCTCAAGAAATGCTTCTTACCTTAACTACAGACTTTCTGATAGTAGTTTAACTGGACCATCTCTTTTGGTTAGAGTTAGCAAACCATATTTTTTTCCATCCTCTTAGTTATTTAAATTGCATCTTAACATATAGTTGGAATATTTAAGATTCAGTCATATTTTTGTATTTAATTGGTGTAGTCTGTTTACCTTTTATATAATTATAAATTTGGACTTATATCTGCCATTTTTCTGTTTCTTATCTGTTTGTCTCGCCTATTTTGTGTTCTTTTTTCTTTCTTTACCCTCTTTTTGTTTTGGGGTTGTTTTTTTTTTAACTCTTTTTTTCTCCTCCTTTGTAGCTTGTTAGTTATAACTTCTTTTACTTTTCTGTTGATGGGTATGCTAGAGATTACAATATACACCCTTGATTTATTTGAGTCTAATATAAATTAGTAATTTTACTACTTTCTAGATAATGCCAACACCTCAGAATACCTTAATTCCAGCTGTCATCACTTGCCTCCACATTTGTTCTACTCGTGTTGTGTATTTTAAGCTCCCTAAGCAATTTTTGTTCTTACTTTATATTGTTAGTGTTCATTAAGATATATACCATGTATTTATCCAGATTTCTGTTGATCTTTCTTTCCTGTATCTTCATGCTTCATCTACAGTTACTTTTCATCTACCTGAAAAATGCCCTTTTCTGTTTAATGTGTTTCCTTTGAAGCAGGTTTGTTAGTGATGGATTCTGGAGTTTTTGTTTTTCTTTTTGTTTTTGTTTTTGTTTTTCTTTTTGAGGCAGGGTCCCGCTGTGTAGTTCAGGCTGGCCTCGAACTCACTATGTAGCCCAGGCTGGTCTCAAATTCGCAGTAATCCTCCTGTCTCAACTTCCTGAGTGCTGGGGTTCACCACCACACCCAGCCTGTTTTTTCCATAAATGTCTTTATTTCACTTTTATTTTCAAAAACTATTTCCAGTATGTTATAGAATTCTAGAATGGCTTTCTTTGGGTAACTAGAAAACATTTGTGTTTTGCTTCAATATTTTTGTATTATGAAATTAGCTGTCAGTGCTCAGATAATTAAACCCTTTTTTAATTTGGTTACTTTTAAACATTTGTCTTTGGTTTCTAGTCGTTTTACTATAATGCGCCATGGAGCTCATGAGCTTCTGTAAGATTCTGTCTTCATTACTTGAGCTTCTATTTGTCTGCTTCTCTTTCATCTGTTACTAAAAGTTGCTAAATAATCCTATAGAAAATCCTTTATCCCACATCTTTCCTCTGAGACGTCTTCATTGTAACCTTACCTTTCAGTTATCATTACTGTGAACATTACTCATAAAATTGAGTCTTCCAGATGGCTTCCCAAAGTCAGAGAGAAACCAGTGCTGCTGTAATCGCAGCACTCAGGAGGCAGAGGCAGGAGGATTGCTGTGAGTTTAACGCCAGCCTGCACTACAAAGTGAGACTTTATCTCAAAAAACTTAAAAAAAAAAAAAAAAAAAGAAAAGGTCAGAAACTGTGGAACAGATGGCCCCTCTTGTGTGTTTTGCTGTCTCCAAGGGAGTGTCCTTGCTGGGGGCGGCCTCCCACTGAGGCTGATGTGTGTACTCTGCTGTTTGGGCGGCAGTCACCTTCTAGGCAGGGAAAGAATTACTATTTATTTGAAATTGCTTTGAATCATTTAATCTTAAAATATTTTCCCAGCCAATAAATAATAATGTTTTGGTAATTTAGTTATTTAATTTACCTGAAAGTATAGAATTCATGGTATAGGATTGAATAATAGAGTGGAGATAGTTCAGAACTGCAGGATTTCAAGCAAGTCACTTAATCTGAGCCTCATAAATGGTTATGATTAAAAAAAAAGACATGGTCATGGATATCTATTTTACAAGATTGCTAATTATCAAATTCTTCATTCAATTTGAGCCACTAATTTGCATCATATCCTTTTTCAGTGACTGATAAGAATTTTAGTCTTAGTTATATTGCTGGAGAGCTGAGTTATATGAGGTGTAATTAATTGAAAATATGTTAAATTTAAAAAATTATTACAATAAAAGGCACATTGCCGTCAATCCTCCCTTGAAGTACTGCCCCTCACTTTGAACACATGTATCCTGTTGTTCTTGCCACTTTCTGAGGCAGTTCTGAAAGTCCTTATTCTTGAGTGTCTTTCATGGTGCTGTCACAGCTCCCTTGACATCTTAAATCAATTCAGAATGCTTACATTTCATCACGGTCCTTTTAACTTTGGAGAAGAGCCAAAATTTTGCACACCAATGTGAAAACTTAGATGAAATGAAAAAAACATCCTACCCAAATATTGTCTAACTATCACCTTTGTCATGAAATTTCTTTGTATTACTTCAGGTTTGTTTTGTTTGTTTTTTCCTTTCTTCTAGTCTCCTTTTCCTCCTCCTTCGTTCAGGATTCTGTAGATTCCAAGGGAAAGAAATTCAGTTCAAAATAGTTAAGCTGACAAGTGGTTGTTGATGGAATGTGGGAATGATGACTGACTGAGCAGAAGAGCTGCTGGACAGTAGCAGTTCTGGGGACCCTGAGGATTCAGCCCCCTAATGTCAGGCTGTGTGTATCAGTGAAAGCTCTGAAAGGCTTACCATCACTGCTCTCATGTCTTCCCCCGCTCTGTCCCTCTCTCCCTAATTCTTACTTCTCACTTTCCTATGTTGACTTCATTCCTGCCACTCGAGGTCTCACTTTGTAGTGAGGCAACTCCAGGTTTACTTTATCCCACTTTAATAAGCCCAGGGAAAGAAAAGTTTCTTTCTCTGGAGCCTATTCAGTGTATCTGAATCCTGGGAAAGTATTTTGGCCCAGCTTCGTTTATAATCATGTCTTTTAGACCAGTGATTCTAAGCAGGGAGATGAGGTGCCATTAGACCAAGAGTAGTGATCACCCCTGAGTGGGAAAGAGAGGAGTACTGAGTTTGACAACCCCACCAAAACTACAAAGGATGGTGGGGAGATGAGCTTCCTAAAGGAAGGAAGAGTATTGGAAGAAGGGGATAAAAACCAGCAAACGTAAAATCTGGTTTCTGGTAAGGGACTTGTCTTTATCCCACATTTGGGCACTTTGTTGAGACTGTGACTCCTTTGAAGCCAAAGATTGTAGAGTTGGGAGTCAGGCAGCTTGGGATTGAATCCTGTTTGAATTCTAGCACCTTTTCCACAACTAGATGCTCAGTAAGTAGCTGTTCATTTCAATTCCTGTTTGGAATACTGTACTTTTCTTATTTTAGTTTATTTTAGTCATAGTTTTAGGCAGATATTATTACTTTTCCATTTTTAATTTTGGAATAATTGCTTGTTTTTTGTCCGAGATCTTAATGGACATAGTTGCTGACAACTTGGTTGAACTATATATTTAAGAAATGACTGAACAAAATTGCTTTTTAAATATTATTACCAGCAAATTATTCTCCCATGTTTAAATAAATCACCTTTTAATTGAAAATGCCATTCCAAATTAAAGTATTGGTTTGTTAAAGATTGTGTTCTTTAGAAATGAACTGGTATGGAAGTAGATGATTTTAACATATATTTGTCTCAGTAGCTGCTTTGCTCAAATACTTGTATTCAAGATTTTATCATCTAGTTTTTTTTAATTTTGAATCTTTAGTTTAACTTTCTTTAGGACTTTCGTCTTTTCATGTGAATGTCACATTATTAAATAAAATGAGGATATTTAAATCATTCAAGTATTGACTTATTTCCTTTTTATCCTTAGGAGCTGAGAGAAAGCTACAATACACAGCAGCTTGCCCTTGAACAGCTTCATAAAATCAAACATGACAAGTTGAAGGAAATTGAAAGAAAAAGATTAGAACTAATACAGAAAAAGAAACTAGAAGATGAAGCTGCAAGGTAATAGAATTGATACATTTATCGTTCTTTATTGCAAATAGAATTCTAATTTTGTTGCCATATCTTTAACTTAATTATGAAAATTTAAGGAGAATAAAAAATTATGCTAGGGTGCTAATCATATTCTGAATTTTATAAATTCAGTCCTTTTCAGTCATGAATTTTATGTTTCATTGGTAAAAAATACAGACTTTGCAGTGAGACTTGAATTAGGATTCTGCATCTGTCACTTACTTCCTGGGTATCCAAAATTAAGCCACTTTACCTTTCTGAACCTCAACTTCTCCACCTGAAAAAGAGACATTAATACACACACCCCTAAAGAATAATAGTGAATATTAAATAAACTAATAATAGAGCACAGTATAACATGCTGTACATAATGAGCACTCATTAGTTCTTTCTTTCCATAGTAAATCTCTTTTTCCATAAAGATATAAACACCAAATATTTAATTTTATAGAAAAAGATGATGTGTCAAATGCTACAATGATGCAGTTCTCTGTATGCTACTGAGGTACAGTACATTGATTGTCTCCATCTATATAGCAAGTTCTTCAGAAGTAAATTACTTGGGAAGCCTAGAACCATTCTTTGAGTGACTTCACATGACTTTTTTCTGTTAATAAGATACTTTTTTCTGGCCAGCCATGGTGGCACGTACCTATAATCCTAGCACTCCAGAAGGCTAAGGCAAGAGGGTCCCAAATTCAAGCCCAATCTGGACAACACAGCAAGATCCTGTAAAAAGGGATGGGGATGCAGCTCAGTGTGAAACCTGTGGGTTCAGTCCCCAAAACTGGGGAAAAAAATCCTTTTCTAATATATTCCTGTGTTTCTCCCAAGTTCTCTAAATAAGTAGTTCTAATACTGTTTACTCCAAAATCCCTAATTTTGGGGCCTCTTAACCAGAGATAATACAGTACTATAGAAGGAGAGACAGTGGAATTCATTTGCTGCTTGACATGTGCCATTTCACATTGCACAGGGGAATTTTGCAGCAGTTACACAGCTCATCACTATATCATCATTTTCTGTTGACACACAATTGTATTGATAACTCTTCGTTTCACTCACAATTCCTTCTAGACCAACAGATCATATCAGTAATGTACATTTTCATTTCCTCATCATCCTTGCATGTTACCTTAGTGCACTGGAGGGTAGAAATCCGAGCGAACAGAAGTACATGTAGGATCTAATTAGTCCAGAGCTGGGTTTTAGTGCTCCATCTTACTTCACGTAGCTGTTTGCTTGGGCACATTTTTTTTCTTGTCCCAAGTTACTAGTAATAGGTTTCCCATTATAGATGTAGCCCCTTTTGTCCAGCTTCTGAGATATCTTCTGGCTCCGAACCAGTTTTTTATCCACTAGCTCTTGCATAGCAAAGTTTACCAGAATTTAATGACCTCTCTGGTGTTCTCTTTGTCCTGATGGTACATGGTAGATACTCTGATAGTGGTGTTTATAATGCTATGGGAAATCAAGTGAAGGCTAATACAGTCACTGTAAGCTTAGAAGGGTGTCAGGGCAAGTACGGAGGAGCTGGGAAGGTCAGAGGAAGGTAAGTAGGGACTACAACAAAATGCAGTCCTTGGGGAAAACCCAGATTTCAGTTATGAAAATCTCTTGGAGAAAGCATCCTGTGATGAAAAAGAGGGTGTAGGGGGGTTTGGAAAGGGTTGAAGGAAGCTAATGGAGGCCTCAGGAAGGCAGAAGACAGTTTGAGGATGAAGAGAAAAGATTAATGACTAGGGCCTTACAATTTTTCCAATTATGCAGGATTTCCAAATTTGTTCAGTAATTAAGGAATAGAAACCTTAGAGTTAAGCCAAGGCTCCCACTTTGATGGAGTATAAATGTTCTCCAGTCCCAGGGATGCAGTTGGCTACAGTCTCCACTGCCCAGATAGAGCCTTGAGAAGGTACTAAATTTAGTGGTGGCCATTCTGCTTCTTAGGTCATAAAACTACATGCAAGGTAGTGTGCATTAGTTCTAACACTAAAATAATTAAGTCTGATCATAGCTCGTCTTGACTATCAGCTGGGCATGGTGGTAAATACCTGTAATTCCAGCACTCAGGAGGCTGAGACAGGAGGACTTCTGTGAGTTCAAGGCCAGGCTGGGCTACATAGTGAGATCTCGTCTTTAAAAAACCAAAATAAATAAATAAATGAACATCTTGACTATCAGGTGACATAGAAACATGCACAGAAGCGTGGTTCTGTGGACCTATAGAGAAAAATGTTTTTTGAGCAAGTATAAAAGACTTTTTGAGAAATAATACAAAAAGTAAGCTTTTCAGAAGCATTTCTCATTTCCACAGCAGTGAGTGAGTCCCCACAACAAGGACTGGATGGGACAGTAGGAATAACAGCCGGGAGGCAGACCTTGTGAAGAATTTGGACGGAAAGAATTTTTAGATCTGTTCGCAAAATGGTTCCGTTTTTGTTCCCTCCTCCTTTCCTTGGGTTCGAAAGTTGACTGGCAGGAGGGAATTTGAGGTGTGCGGAACTGTCAGTTATGCTCCCCAGCTGGCCCATTAGTTGGAGGCTCCTCTTTTCATTGATTGACTGGCTTCCATTTCATCCCTGAACTCCACCGTTTCTCCCCATCCCTCGACTGATACCTCTTTGCTAGTTCTCCAGCTTACAGGAACCAGAATGTCTATTACATTTTTATTTAGTGTAAAGAAAACATTATGACATTATGCAAAATGCATTTGTTCTATTTCAAGGAAAGCAAAGCAAGGAAAAGAAAATTTATGGAGAGAAAGTCTTAGAAAGGAGGAAGAAGAAAAGCAAAAGCGACTTCAGGAAGAAAAAACACAAGAAAAAATTCAAGAAGAGGAACGAAAAGCTGAAGAGAAACAATGTAAGGAAAAGATGAAAATAAATTTGATTTTTTTAAGGCAATGCAACAATCTAATGAGAGACAAAAAAAACAGAAAGATGCTAATCTTAGGAAAAAAATTTAAAGTTAAACTTTTTTTTTTTTTTTTTTTGGTGCTGGGGATTGAACTCGGGGCCTTGTGCTTGCAAGGCAAGCACTCTAATCACTGAGCTAAATCTCCAGCCCTTAAAGTTAAACTTGGATGAGAAGTATGTAGGCCTTTTAAAATAGAGGGCAGAAATCTTAGCACAGCAGAAGAAGGTAGTTTACTGCTGATTAACTGAAAAGACCCTGACACAATTTTCTTAAGTCCCATAAATAGTTTTAAATATTTTATTCAGTCAGTATAACTAAGCTATTTATTTTAATGAAGCAACAGTAAAATTTTAAGTTTTTACACACTGATATCTCTCAGAGGCCATTCCTAGGATACTTTAACATTATTATATCCTTTTGGATGCATAAACCTTTCAATTCATATTAATGATACAGTGTGTTCAGAATTTTACAAGCTAAACCATCTGTTCTAAAAATGAACAAGTAAAATATTTTTAATCTTATCAAATGGATTTGTGAACTCTTCTGCTGTTTGACCTTTAGAACCTTACTGGTAAATCTATAGATTTTTCTTCAGCCAACCTGGTTTACTTGTTGATCTCATTTGTGACCTTTTGTGCTTTTCTTCCCTGTTGTCTTCTGACCTCCCCAGAAGAAACCCTGCGTAGTCCCCTTCCGCTGTATGCAGCTTGGCCTGGCCACCACTCCCGCCCTGCCCTTAGGTCCTGTGCGTGCCTCAGCCTGCACATCTTCTCTCTGTTTTACTGCCTCCTACCTTATTTGAGACAAACATCCTTCTTTGATTTTATATTGATCATATGATTAGTCAGGACATTTAAGTCCTAACAAGTCTGTGTCTAGTAAATTTTCAGTATACCTCATTGATGCTCAATTTTTAATTTTACATTTTAAGAGGTCTTTATTGACTCATAGCAAAGATGAGTCATATACATGAAAGTAGCAACCTATAACAATTACCTTCTCTTCAGGTGAGACAGCTACTGCTCTCGTGAATTATAGAGCATTATACCCCTTTGAAGCAAGGAACCATGATGAGATGAGTTTCAATTCTGGGGATGTAATTCAGGTAGGAAATAAAGTCTTTTTTCTTCTGAATAAGCTGAACACACTGTAAAATATTACTTTCTATAATAATATATTGACCAGAATTTTTCATAGTTATTTATCTTCTTAAAGTATTTCATAAGCATTAGCCATTTGGCCCTTAGAACATACCTCCTTTGTAACATCCCTAGGCATCCAAATCTGCATAAAACAATTATTACTACTGTATTCTAGTCAAGGAAGTTTAGACTGACACAAATTATAACTGTCGGCACTGCAGTGCCAGAGTGGAATGCAAGTATTTGTCTTTTGATTCCCAAGTCCAGTATTCTTGTCACTATGCCATATTGCTTCACATCATAAAAGGTAGTGTTGATTTTATTATTTTAATAAGTTAAAAATAAAATTTCGAAGGTGGATGTGGCGATACATACCTATAATCCCAGCACTCAGGAGGCTGAAGCAGGATGATCACCATGAGTTCACAGCTAGCTGAACTACATAGCAAGACCCTGTCTCAAAAAAACCAAGAAAATAAAATAAAGATTGAGAGACTGGTTATTTTGTGGTAGCTGTTAGAAAGAACTGGAATTAGGTTCTACATCCCTAACTGGACATAGACTATTTGTTCCTTGGAACAAAGCTCTTTATTGTATTATCACAATCTGTACAATGTATGAATAAGAAAAGATGCAGGGAGTCATGTTTGATGGAGCTAGTGTACTATCATGGAAGCAGTACAGGTTTTAGAAGCTGTAAACTTAGATTTTAGTTTCTGTATGGTATGTGAATTGTATCTTAACAGGCCCTTATTTAAAACCAAAAGAAAGTTACACATGTACCTTCTGTATGACCCAGCCATTCCACTCTTAGGTATTTCCCCAAGAGAATTGAAAGAAAATGTTCGTATGAAGGGAAGTGTTCATTGCAGCTTTATTTGTAATAACTAAAGATTGGAAACAACTCAGATGTTTATGAGCAGGTGAGAGGATAATCAAAGTGTGGTGTATCCATATGATGTAATAACTCAAGCATTGAAAAGGAATAAATGGCATAGTGAATATCATGTACTGCAAACATGTATTAGTTTAAAAAATTTGAAAAAAAGGGATGAGTGATTTATACTCATTACAACATTGGATAGATCTCAAAATAATTGAGTGGAAGAAGGCAAACAGGAAAAAGGACACAAAATGTATTTTATTTATATAAAATTCTAGAAAGTGCAAACTAATCTATAGTGAAGGAAGCAGGCCAGAGTTGACAATGGAACAAGAGAAACTTTTAGGGGAGTTGGGCATATTCATTGTCTTCATTGAGCTGATTTTTCACAAGTGTGCAGATATTTTAAAACATCAAATTTAATGTCTTAAATATGAAGTTAATGTTAATTATTCCCTCAAGAGCTGTTTTTACAAATATTAGTGGATTCTGTATTATTTTAATGGAAAGGTGTGGAAAGAGTGGAGAAGAGACGCAGTTGGCATACTTATTTACTCAGTGAAGTAAGCAGATACATGACAGTATGTATGAGGTAACTCTGGCCTGATTTGGGGCGAGTTAATCTTCAGGGAATCAGTAAAGATCACAATAATCTTAGGTACAAAATGCAAAGGCCTAGCTGGCTGTGGTGGTGCACTTCTGTAACACCAGCACTCTGGGAGGCCTGAGGTGTTAGGGTTGCAAGTTTGAGCCCAGCCTGACCAACTTAGTGACTTAGTGAGACCCTGTCTCAAAAATAAAAATAGTTTAGAAAGGACTGGGGATGTAGCTTAGTGTGAAGACCTTAGGTTTAATCTCCAGTAACATACACGCATGCACAAAACCTTCAATGTATTAGTGAGGATTGGTGTAAAAGAACAAAATTCAGAAGTTTTTAGTGCCAAAGATTTTGTTTGATTAAACTTAGAATGACTAAGTTTAAAAATAATAGAAATACAGAGAATTTGAGAAAATGGTGAACTAAGGCTGAGTGGATATGGAGGAAATTTCGGTCTTAGACTTGAGTTGGAAGTTCCCATGGGACATCCAGGTGAAGATGAGTTGAAAGCAGAGGCTGTTTCTTAGGGAGAAGTCAGTCCTAGGGACAGTGCTGTGGGATTCATTATTACATAGAAAACTGATCACACTGTGGGAGCAGATGGGCCTGTTGAAGATTGAACACCATGAGACAAGAAAGTCAGCGATGAAACTCACCTGATGTTACCATTTGGAAAATAGTATTCAGAGGTTTTCTAGTTAAGAGCTCAAGAAGACTCTGTGGTAGGAACAAAGAAAACTAAAAGACAAAATAATGATTATTGGGAAATAAAAAGTGCAAGAAAGGAAAAGAAATGTAAGATTCATATTATTTACATATTATGGTCATAACAATATAAACATTAAATATAATTTAAACAAATTATGATGTAACAATGTTGGTAGAGGAAGAGAGTACAATGAGAGGTAAATCTACTTTTTCCATAACCAAAAGCCAATAGATAATGTCTAAAACTGAAAAAATTCAAGAAATAGTAGTATAAACATATTATTTAGAAATACAGAAGGTAATACAAAAGAAACCAATAAGAATGGCAAGTTACTATTTGGCAGTGGAAATCAGGTCATAAGGAACCTTGGTTTGGGGAGATTGTTTTCCATCATAAGCTATGTATAGTGCTGTTTGTCTTTGTAAACTGTTTTCATGTATTCACTTAGGTAAAATAGTAACTTAATTTGAAGAAAAAGCCTTAACTATTAAATAGATTCAGTTCTGAAAATGAGAATACTGTGTGGTAGTTTGTACCTTTTTACATTGTAAATGTGTGAATTTCTAAGCAATGTTGAGAACTCTTCTTTTTGTTTTCATAGGTTGATGAAAAAACCATAGGAGAGCCTGGTTGGCTTTATGGTAGTTTTCAAGGAAACTTTGGCTGGTTTCCAGGCAACTATGTAGAAAAACTGCTATCAAGTGAAAAAGCTATATCTCCTAAGAAGGCCTTACTTCCTCCTACAGTATCTGTATCTACTACCTCAACTTCTTCTGAGTAAGTTTTGAATTAACAATGGAAGGTCTATGCCTCTGTCAGTATGTAAATGCTAATATGTAATTATGTCAGCCTGATACTTCCTCGTATTGTTAATTAGAGCTAGACTTTCCCAAGAGAACCTTTTGTTCCAAATTTAACACTGAAATTTATCAAATGAAAACATGGGTCAATAGTTTGTTCATGAGTTCTTTTTTCCCACAAACTGTTTTTAAACATAGTGTATATGATATACTAGTAGATAAATTGGTAGTACTTCATTAGGGTCTAAACAACTAAATATATTAAAGTGTTATATTTGCAGACCACTTTCTTCAAATCAACCAGCATCAGTGACTGATTATCAAAATGTATCTTTTTCAAACCTAACTGTTAATACATCATGGCAGAAAAAATCAGCTTTTACTCGCACTGTGTCCCCTGGGTCCATATCACCTATTCACGGACAGGTATGTTGTCTGTCATTTTTGTGTGCTTTATTCTTTGAATTTTCTGATTCATATGAAATGGAATGAAGACTTTATACAAAGGCATTTTTCACTCCTTTGACCAAAGCATCCATTTTCTTTTCTTAATATGCACATGTGATGCAAAGTTGAAGAATGATTATTAGACAGTTTTCAGTAATTAATAACCATAGTACCAAGTATAGGATAGATTTGAGCTTGAGGGGTTTTTGGTTTTTTCTAAAGTAAGTAATTTATCTGAAAACTTTGGAACTTTGTTATATGTATCTAGCCTCTGAATTAAATATAACCGTTGCGAGTACTGTTAACATTTCTAAGAAGAAATTGCGGGCTTTATCACATTAAAGTCCTATAGGATTCACCTTCACTCATAAATGTTTATTAAGTAATTATGGATTCTAGCATTTTACTGTGCACTAGAAGTTTAAGGAAAAATAAGTAAAAAATTCCTGACTTCAAGTAGTAGTTTGTAATCTAATAAAGGAGGTAGACATACAAATGCCTACAAAGTGTGACAAATGTAATAAAAATTCTCACAAAGTCCTGAGAGAAAAGAGAGCACATCTTAGTCTGTGGGAATTGGAGTTGTCTTCGCTAAAGGAAGATATTTCCGTAGGACCTTCAAAGATAAGCAAGATTTCACCAAATGGGAGTTATTCCAGTGAAAGAACAATTTGAGGAAAATCAGTAAAGCACAATAATGTAAGCTACCATATTTCCGCAAAAATAAGACCAGGTCTTATATTAATTTTTACTTCAGAAGATGCAATAGACCTTATTTTCCAGGGATGTCTTATTTTTCATGTACAATAATCTACATTTATTCATGTACAAAATCTGCATTTAAAAAAATCTACATTTATTCAAATACAGTCATGTCCTCTTCTTCTAGAACATTGTCATAACTCTCCAAACCCCAAATTTGGGCCTGAATTTCTTGTTACTCCATTTTCCATAGGCCCTGTTGGCCTCAGTCCCCCCGTCCAGCATTAGAGCTTTCCTTGAATGTGCACTTCTCATCCATGTAGTCTGCTCGCAGTGCAGGCAACACAGCTGTCACTGATTTTATTCCCTGAGTTGTTCACCCAAGTCTCAACCTCTTGCAGGCCAGCCTCACAAAGTTTCCATTAAATCAAGTGTTAGTTGAAGACTTAGAAGACAGGAGTGGCAATAAAAATGATGATAGTTAAGAATGATGGTTCACGCAAAAGTGAAGAAAAATTGCAAGCACCAAAACTCAAAAAATATTTCTTTATTTCACACAAGTGCATTAAGTATGGCCATTACAACACACAGCATATTGGATTATGAAGATTCATATTAGACACAACGATGTCCATTTGTCATCAGGTGTACACGTTACCTGCACATTGTGTCTGTACTCCAGTTGGTCATTTGGCAAGAATTCTCAAGTTCATCTTTTACATAGGTGTTTACTTCTCAAACAACGGTGCCCACTTGGATACTTACAAATAATTATAATTTATGTTATTTAAGTATTAATGTCAATATTATTTATTCATATTTAATTACATATTAGTATTATTTTATAATTCAATAGATCCGCCATGTGTTGTAACAAAGTGCATCCGTCTGGCTGTTGATCTTAACTGGGGCTTATTTTGGGGGTAGGGCTTATATTATAAGCATCCTGAAAAAAACCATGCTGGGGCTTATTTTCTGTATTTTGGGTCTTATTTTCAGGGAGATACAGCATTTGTAGGAAATGAGAATTTTTTATAGTAGAGCTAAAATATACAACTCATGGAGAAAGGGCTGAGAGGTAAATTTGAGGTTTCCTGATGAAGCATTTAATACCATGTTCAGCAGCGTGCCAGCAACAAGCCAAGAGAGGTTTTTCAGATTGGAGTTGATGGTGTGCTTAAGAAAAGTAACCCTGCTGGTAACGTAGAGGCTGTACTGGCAAAAAGAAGCAAGGGCAGAAGATCACTTAAGAGGATTATTACAGAAACTAAGTAAGGAGATGTGGTGTGAGCCAGTGCCGTAGTGATACAAACAGATAGAATAAGATTAGGAATTGACATAAAATAGGTAGTTCATAGAAGGTGGAGAATGAAAAGGAGTTGGGGTTAAAGATAATTCTCCGGAGTCTTTAACTTGAGCAGCTGAAAGAACAGTGATGTCCTTGCCTTCAACGTGCAGTACAGGAAGAGTGGGTTTGGTGTCCAAAAAGTGATTACATTTCAGACATGGTAACTTGACGTATCTGGAATAGAGACAAGCAGTGGGATGCCCAGTAGGCATTTTGATGTACAAGCTGGGAGCTCAAAAAGATGCACTGAAAAATACAGATTTATAGGCATAAACAAGATTATTTAGGAAGTCATAAGGGAAGAGGGCTGGACAAGAGAAACCCTTAATAATCAGAATGAACTTCAGGAACTACAAGAGTTTCATATGAGCACTATTCAGAAAGCCAGAAGAGAAGAGTTTCAGAAGAAGCTTCTTGCTTCAATGTTATCAGTAACCATGTCTGGAAAAGTTTGCAAGTAGTGTGATGGTACAAGGCTAAATTGTAAGGGATTGAGGGGTGAAGTGGAAAGCAAGTTTAAGACAATTCTGTCTTTAGGGAATTTAGACACAGAAGAAAGTAGAAAAAAGAAATTGAAGACTGCCAAGAGGGACTTAATGATTACAAAATACTTTGGAAACATGAGAGGGCATAATAGAGTATTTAGAGTACTAGTGAAGAGGTTAGCTTTATTAAAAAGACAAAACTATTCCTTCCTCTGAAATTGGAGGGAAATAAAGTAGAATAAATAATAATGTGAGCAAGTTAAGATATGAAAAGCAACCAGGCATGGTGGCACATGCCTGTAATCCCAGCACTAGGGAGGCTGAGGCAGGATTGCCATGGTTCTAGGCCAGCCTAACTGCAGAACAAGACCCTGTCCCACAAAGGAAGGAAGGAAGGAAACAAGCAAGCAAGCAAGCAAACAGGTAGAGCTCAACGTAACTACACCTTAGTTCCCAATACAGTAAATTAAATCAATGACAGAAGACATAGGAAGCCAGAAGAGAGGAAGATTCACAGTAACTCTTTCTCTTCTTGTTTGTTCATGATATGTATTTGATAGATCAATAAATGTGTCCTTGAGTACTTACCATTCACCTCTGTTCCAGTGATGTTTTCTGAATGGTAGGTGTTCAGGAAGTCTGCACCGGTTGGAGGGCCAGGGATTTAGCTCAGTAGTAGAGCGCTTGCCTAGCAAGGGCAAGGGCCTGAGTTCAATCCCCAGAACCACCCCCAAAAAGAAGTCTGCCCCTGATTGGACTGTCATTTGTACATGATTTTAGGACAGTTAGTAGATTGCAGTTAAATAACCACCAATCAAACAAACCAATCTCTGTTTGAACAGTAAATATGTTATATACTAGGAAGCTGACATCTTGGTTACCATGGTGTTTTATTTTATTTATTTTCTCTGTGTGTGGCTTTATATTCCCAGGGGCAGGCTGTAGAAAACCTGAAAGCACAGGCCCTTTGTTCTTGGACTGCAAAGAAAGATAACCACTTGAACTTCTCAAAACATGACATCATCACTGTCTTGGAGCAGCAAGAGAATTGGTGGTTTGGGGAGGTACATGGAGGAAGAGGATGGTTTCCAAAATCTTACGTCAAGATCATTCCTGGGAGTGAAGTAAAGCGTGAAGAGTAAGTGTCTCTGTGTTTACATGAGATATAGATATCAGGCATTTCACTGGTAAGCCATTGGCATGATGGATTTGCAGTAGGAGAAGTTTACACTTGAGTTTGCATATCCAAAAGTTGATTCTTAGGGTGAAAAGGCACACTGCAGATGGTTGCACCAGTTTTAGAATATTGTTCTAATTTTTTTTCAGATTCATAAAGTTTTCAAAGTACTGTACTTAAAATTCTAGATGTATTGTTTTCTTTGTGCCCTAAGTTCATTTAGAAAAGTTACTTTTCATTCCATTGGGCATTTCTCCCTTATTTACTAAAACTTTTCAGTCTTTAAATAATTCTTTTTTTGTTGTTTTGTTTTTGCATTGGAAGTTGAACCCAGGGCCTTCACATTAGCTACATCCCCAGGACTTTTTAATTTATTTTGAGACAGGGTCTCACTAAGTTTCCCAGGTAAGGCTGAAACGTGATCCTCCTGCCTCAGCCTCCCAGGTGCTGGAATACAGGTGTGTTCCACCACATCCAGCTTTTAAATAATTCCTGACTGAGGTCCTCACCTTTACCACCTTGGAGCATTCCGTCTCTGGTCCTGCAGGGTTCTTTACATGTAATGTCACTATTGCTCATAGCATACAGCATTATAGTTACTGACTTTTTTAACCTATGTTGTTATTGAGGAACCTCATGGAACTTCAGGTCTCTCTCTTCTTCTTTTTTTTTTTTCTTGGTACCGGGAATCGAACTCAGGGCCTCATGCTTGTGAGGCAAACACTCTAACCACTGAGCTAAATCCCCAGCCCTATCTCTTCTTGTTGTTGTTTATTTTTCAGTTTTTTCATACCTAGTACAATCTTGGTACATAATAACTATTGAACTATTTCCTCAGTGAATGCAGAAAGAAATAATCAAATGAATGAACTTTGAAATGAGCGAAAACTAGAGGGTTAAGATCTCTGGCCTTTATTTCCTAGTGTGTAGGGAATCTAGTTATCTAATATCTATAATACAAAGAAATAAGTACTGTAATAGGCTGTGGATAACTGTCTCTTATGTTTCACGTGGAAAATGATCTAGATAGAGAAGTGGCCTGACGTTATGAAAGGTGCTGGTGTTTGGGAGCCATGAAGCTTGAGTTCTGGTTCTGCTGTACAGAGCAACCTTCGGTCTTCAGTTTCCTAATTTAACAAAAAGATTGAACTAAATCATCTTTAAGAATCCTTTCAATGCTACTTAACAGTATTTAGTTCAAATGCAGAAATTTGCTTTTCAACCTGATGTGGAATTTCAGGATTAAGAAGTAATAGTAACAGTACGTAGCTGAAATGGTGTGCTGGCATTGTGCTGGGCCCTTTATAGGAAATATCCATTTAATCTCCTTAACATCTTATACAGAAGAAAACTTCAGCAAAGAGAGATGAAGTTTGCATGTTTTAGAGGGCATTTCTACTAACTTTCCATTCAGTTTCTGTTCTTTCTACAAGATCAAAGCCATGTAATCTGAGAGTTGCTGATGCAAAACCGAGCACTGAAGAGCAGTCTCTTCAGTCTTGCCACGAGTCTTACTCAGGTTTCCCTTCTCTCAGCTTGCAGACTGCATCACTTTCACTGTACCCTTCACTCCCCAGGCCCAGGGACCTGGTGCACCCCACTGGTATCTTGTCCTTCCACCTGAAAGTTTTCCTGACTTTTTTTTTTTTTTTTTTTTTTTTTTTTTTTTTTTTTTTTTTTTTTTTTTTTTTTTTTTTTTTTTTTTTTTTTTTTTTTTTTTTTTTTTTTTTTTTTTTTTTTTTTTTTTTTTTTTTGGTGCTGGGGATTGAACTCAAGGCCTTGTGCTTGCAAGGCAGGCACTCTAACCACTGAGCTAAATCCCCAGCCCCCTGACTTTTGAACAGTTCTCCTAGATTAAAATGGAAATTGAAGTTATACCTCTTCTGAGATCTAGGAAAAGTTTTATTACTCTCATATTTCATATATTATAAACAAATAAAAGCTATATATTTCCCCAGCCAAGCCTTGTAAATGCTTTCCCAAAGAACTGCCTAATATGCTGGTATCACTTAATAACCACTGAGCTAAATCCCCAGCCCTAAGTTCCATCTGAAAGACAGAATTTCCCACATTTGAAACACTGTAGTTCATATTGAATTTATTTCAATTTAAAGTGTAGAAGTTTATAATTAGGCAGTTCTTTCTGCAGGAGTATTTTGTTTATGAGATATTTCAGACTGTACTGAGACAGTGAGTTAATCTGAGAAATCCCTAAAACACTGCACTGCTGAAACTGCTGTATTCATCAAATCCCCATTCTTGTTTTTCGCTTGTTTGTATTTTTTTCATTTGTTTCATTATTGCTTCTTGTCTGTGTTTATTTGGCAGACCAGAAGCTTTGTATGCACCTATAAATAAGAAACCTACCTCTGCAACCTATCCAGCTGGAGAAGGTAAGTTTTTGGCAATTGTAAATTAGATGGGAGTCATTCTAGCCACTGACTCATTGTTTGACTTCACACATTGTTATTGTCCGTGTTTCAGTGTCCTTAGTATTAAAATGAGGTTGGGAAAACATGCTATATCTATTCACATTAATGTTGAAGATACAGAAAAAACATGGCTTGGCACTTTTAGAAAGCCATTGCTAAAAAATATAAGCATAGCCTGGCTATAGTAAATAAGGTTATAAATAAATAGTGTTATGATGATTGATTGTAGATATTTGATATTGATGTAGATATTTAGGAGGTAAGAAAATTTCCGTACGTGTACTTGTATACAAACTGTGTTTCAACTATAGTGTACCATATAAATCATTAGTTAGGATTTAAAATTATGGTGCTCTGTTGTAGAAATACTGCAAAGAATTTTTCTATGGTGTTTTGAGTTGTTTGGTTAATAAATTATTTTATTTTGCTAATTGGTGAAAAATGAAAGATTATCTACCCTAATTTCAGGCAATATTTCTATTTAATAGTTACATAGATTTATAATTGAAATGTATTTTTTAAAATGTATATGTCCATAATAAAGTTGAATAGTTGAAGTACATTCCTTCATTCCATGTTTTGCTAAAAAAAAAAATCAGTTTAATGACAAATTAGTTTATTCAGTATCCACAAGATTCTATATTAGAGCCTAAAAGATAACAAGAATAAACAAGATGTAATCTCCAAACTGCTCAGAGAGTGGAGAGGGTAAGCCTATATCAGTGATGGCGAACCTTTTAGAGTTTTCAGTGATAACTAACAACCCACTGTGGCACACATGCCGTAGGTTCATCACCACTGGCCTGTAGTTATAAATTTCTGTAACTAGTGAACAGAAACAACCTAATTTTGAGGAGCTGTGAATCCCCCGAGGTGGCAGTGTTACATCATCATCATCCTCATCTTCAGCAATGAGTAGGAACTTGCACTGTGACAAAAGGAAAAAAAGGGTTCTGGACACAGCAATGGCCAAGCCGCAGCCACGACGTGGTGGGAACTTGAGGTTACCAGTGGTGCTGGAATCCGGGTCCTTTGGGGAATGAGAGCTGCAGACTAAACCTAGGGAAATAGTGGGGAGTGTGGTGGAAATGACTTCACTTATTGCAATTTTTATAAACTTTGTAATTACTTACAGTTTTGTTCAGTCGGCTAAATTGAGTAATACTGGGAACCTGAATGGTAAATAGGCTATCGATTGTGTTTCTGATCATCTCTAGTTTACGATAAAAGATCAAATTATAAGTTGGGAAATATAAATAAAACTAGAAGAGAAAGCAAAAGACATCTGAAACCCACAAACAACTGTTTCTTCCAAGCAGTAATAATCACAGGAACACCAAAGCCAAGATAGAAATGTGTACATTTCCCTGTAGGGTAACAGATACTTATTGAGCATCTATTTAGAGCCACGCACAATGCTAGGATCAGGGACATTGTGCTGGCACTTGGTTTCCAGTCCTGCTCTCTGCTACGTATTGATCATTTCATAACTATGTAAATAAAAGGATTAAAGAGCAAAGAACTTAGCAGCTTAAAATATGTTTTGTATAAGGTTAAAATTTTTTAATATTTGTTTGTGGCTTTAGATCTTAGTGATTAAAAAATGATGCTAACAAAGCAATTGAGGGAAGAAAGAAGCTCTATGATAAAGCTTTATATTAAGTCAAACTTTTTGTAAGCAATTATTAAATAATAAATGCCTTCATTCCTTTTTCTACCTTCAGATCTTTTTGTTTTATTTTGATTTTTGAGACAAGGTCTTACTATGTAGTCTAGGCTAGCCTTAAACTTACTGTGTAGTCCAGAACGTCCTCAGACTGGTGATTCTTTTGCCTCAGCCTCCCATAGTGGGGTTACAGGTGTGCACTACCGTGCTGGGCCCTTCGGATCTTTTTATGTGTGTGTGGTGGTTGTGGTGGTGGTGCTAGGGACTGAACCCCGTGCCTCTACATTGAGCTATGTTCCAGCACTTTTTTTTGTTTCATTATTTTATTATTTGAAACAGAGTCTCACCAAATCACTAATTTGCTGGGGCTGGGTTTGAGCTTGTGATACTCCTGCCTCAGACTCTCAGAGTGCTGGGATTATAGGCATGTGCCACCACACCTGGCTCAGATCTTTATACTGGAGGGACAAGGTCTCTTATGGTAAACATACAAGATCTTATGGTAAACATACAATATCTTATAGAGCAACATAATTTCTTTTTTACTTCTGTAACCTTGCAATAAAAATCCACTTCTTTTGCTTTGTTCCCTACAGAATATATTGCACTTTATCCTTATTCAAGTGTAGAACCAGGAGATTTGACTTTCACTGAAGGTGAAGAAATATTGGTGACTCAGAAAGATGGAGAATGGTGGACAGGAAGTATTGGTGATAGAACTGGAATTTTTCCATCAAACTATGTCAAACCAAAAGATCCAGAGGTAGAGTTATTTTGGTAGTAAAAACATTCTATTCTTATTGCTTAAGATTTAAAACAGAGATTGCATGTATGGTTTTGGTCAACCAACTTTGGTTACAAGGAAGCCACTCAAGGTGGTCTTACTGCCATAGATGTTATTACTATAGGGTTCCAGTTAGAAGGTGAGGGGAAGGGAGTTATGAAATTCTAAGAGCAAGAGTCAGAGGTGAGGTTGAGTGTAATAATAACTGGAACTAAGGAGTGGTTTTAGAATCGTTGGTGTTTATAGAGGGCCATATTCAAGGAGTCTGTCAGTCTGCACTCTAAGGCACTCACCCTGATGTGACCCGTGCAGCACTGTGAAGTTCCTGCTGCTTTTCATTCTGCTGCCAGTATGCTGTAAAGCAGTTCTCAGACTTTGTGCATTCTTAAAAATTATTGTGGACCTACTGCCAAGAGTTTTTTTTTAAGTATATATCTAGTTATAGATTATATCTAGTGATACTTACCTTATTAGAAATTAGAATAACCATATTAGAATAATTGAAATTATTTAAATATTTATCAATTCACTTAAAAATAATAGTTAAATCTATTATAGGGTAACATAAATAACTTTTTATGAAAAACAACTATATTTCTCAAGAAAAAGTTTAGTAAGACTGGCATTATTTTATATTTCTGCAGATCTCTTTAATATCTGGCTTAATTGAAGATAGCAAGATTTCCAAATCTATTTCTATATTCAGTCTGTTATGATATATTCTTTTGGTTGAAGTATAAAAGGAAAATTCTACCTCATACAGATATGGGAAAAAATGGAGATGTATTTTAATAATTCCAGATGTCTGTGATATTCTTTGATTCTGCTATACCAAAACTTGACAAATGGTAAATTACTGTAGACTGGTTACCACATGGGATCTGAAGCCATGTATCAGTGTATACTGCTTACTGAAAATTCGTTAGTCTGATTTGCACATCAAGTGGATCTTTTACCCATGTGAAATATAAGTCATTAACTGTTCATTTGGAGAGTATTGAATCACTGAATTATGTAGATGTTCTCTGAATTGACACTTTTCATTACATGATGTCAAGAAATCACATTGATTAATATCACCACTCATGAAAGTCTGAGGAACTGTCACATGCACAGTGGTAGATAGAAGTTTTCCAAAATTTTAATTTTCTTATGAAAGTTTGAATTTTATCATTGGGAGTACATCCTGCCAACTATTTTCCTTGAAATGAAGAGTTTACTTCATTCATTTTTGAGACAATAATTGCTAAATCCCAAGTCTAAGTAATTACCTGTCAGTTCTTTGAAATAAAAATGTTCCATGAAAGTAGCTTAGCTCACAATTTATTCACACAAGTCCTTTTCCTTGAGACAGTCATTGTACAGTACTTTCTACGCAGCAGAAATGTTTGTATATTTATTTTTGTTGTTTGAGACAGGATCACGTGGGATAGTTCGTGTTAGCCTTGAGCTCACTGTGTAGCCCAGGCTCGCCTTGAACTTATAGAGATCCTCTTGCCTCAGCCTTCCAAGTGTTGGCGTTACACGCATGCACTACCATGCCCAGCTGCAGCAGAATGTTTGGGGCACACTTCTGTTTAGTCACACAAAATTATTAAAGATGTGTACTCAAGGATTAAGATTTAATAAAATTTCCAGTATCTTATCAAGGGCATTCTTAAATAAAACTGGCTTTTTCCTTTTTTTTTTTTTTTCTGTACGTGATACTGAAGAACACTATGACATATAGTATGATTTGAGGCCACTACCTTGATTCACACTAATGCACCAGCAGGGATCGTTTGTTTGTTTGTTTGCTTGATGGTGACAGGGTCTCGTATGTAGTTCAGGCTGGCCTCAAACTCACAGGGATCTTCCTGCTTCCCTGAGTGCTGGGCTCAGCCCAGCAGCAGCAGTTTTATTCTCTGTCGTAAATGTCGACACAATGAATAAGGAAACACCGTCTTAGTAGTGTTATGATAATTATTTTCATCCCACTGACTCTTGGAAGGGGCCCAGGGACACTTCCGGGGATCTGTAAACCACATGATGCAAACCTTTACTGCAGTCCACCAAGCAGATGGCTTGACACCTGGCTGTACCACTGAGAGGCTAGGTGGCCTTGGACAAGTCACATCACCTTCCTGTGCCTCAATTTTCTTTTCTGTAAAGTAAGGGTACTCATAATTACTTGATAGTGTTATTATAAAAATTAAACAGGTAAATAATGTGCAGCTGCTTAGACCAGTGCCTGTTACATAGTACACAAAAAAATGTTACTTTAGACTCCCAGCAACTCTGCTTAATACTTTAGCTGCACCTACATACACTGACAAATTCTTTTTAACCCCTTTCCTTCTTTGAGCGAATGCCTAAAAAATAGAAAATATGATTGATCTCATTTATACTTTAAAGACAACAGAAGTTTTAGTTGCTACTTATGGAATGATTATTTTTGTTTTTAAACTGGGTTCTGTCGGTTTAGGAGTGACATGGTAAAAACAATAAAAACATTGCCTCCTGCTCTGTCGAGGCTATAGATGAGTCAGGGTTTTTAGGCAGAGCAGGAGCAAAGCTCACTGCCCTCGAGTATCCAGTGCACACACCTGGTAAGAAGCAGGCATTGATGCTGACATCATTGATGGATGGAGTGCATTTGACTAGATGGTCATGATTAGTAGTAGAAGAAAATTCAGAAAATGAGCTCATCCTGTTGAGTCAGTGGGTGACAGCATCAGCCACTCATATTTATTCCTTTAACAGACCAAATTTCCTGGCGAGTGTTGGATTTTTCACTTATCTAGTTAATGTAAGGTTCATTGTCATTTTGATCTTCATTTAAAGAAAACCTGGGGATTCGAATTCTTTCATTCCTAGTAAGCTCTACACTTTTACATTTGCATTGTTGGAAATGATAAAAACAACATGTCTTCTCCTTATAGAATTTCGGGAGTGCAAGCAAATCTGGAACATCAAACAAAAAACCTGGTATGTATACTAATGAGCTTGAAAAATTATACAAGTATTTGCTCTATCATAGTCTTGAATTTGTATTCGTGTTTTTCTTTTCAGAAATTGCTCAAGTAACTTCAGCCTATGTAGCTTCTGGTGCTGAACAACTTAGCCTTGCACCAGGACAGTTAATATTAATCCTAAAGAAAAATACAAGTGGCTGGTGGCAAGGAGAATTACAGGTAATATTGTTTAACATCCATCAGTTTTATTATAAAAATAATGCATGCTCATAAAAAAGATAAAATCAGTAAGAAATTTATATCACCACTATGCATAATTATTACCACTTAGAAATAATCAATATTAACATTTCAGTGTATTGTGTTTCCTTCTAGTCTTTTGCTTACTTATTTTTGGCACAGTTTAGTTCATAAGTAGCATTTTTTAAAAACTTTTCTTTTGTTTGTTTTTTGAGACAAGGTCTTGCTATGTAGTTCAGGCTGACCTTGAACTCACTGTGTAGCCCAGGCTGGCCTCGAACTCATGGCAATACTCCTGCCTCAGCCTCCCAAGTGCTGGGATTACAGGCATGCATCACCATGCCTGACCAGTAAATAGCATTTTAAAGAATAATTTTCCCAGAAGACATAATCACTTTCCAATAACACATCCCATAATAACCTCCAGGTTAAAGGAACATATTGCCACCTTTGCCTAGGATAGCCATGGGTCATGTGCTCTTCTAGGACAGAGACATGATCTGGGCCATGTGCTAAAAGAATGCAGTGGTACCTCCATTCACAAACTTAATTTGTTCCACGATTCTGGAAAAGATGGCCGTGGTCCTGTTTGTCACCCAATACAGAGTTTGCAAACAGAAGCAAAATTTTGACAAATGCTTCTGTTTGCAAATTGTTTGGAAACAAGCATTTGTGAACCAAGGCACCCCTGACCCACCTGCTAAACTGCTCCCTGAGGAGACGTGATGACTCAGAAGAGTGATCGCTCCTAAAATGTTGACAGGTGGTTATTGTATCTGTTTTGTTTGAGGAGGAGCCTGCTTTTTTCACTTTTAAAATTTTCTTATGGTTAAAACAGCATTTTAGTCTTGAAAGATGATGAGAAGTATAATGGCTGTTTTTATATAAAATTAATAGTGATTATAAAACAAGGATAAACATAGCTTTGTTCTTGCAAATCAGAATCTTAGGATTCCCAAAGAGTGAGGTTCAGGTTCACTATCTTGAATAATCCCCTGGATTTCCACCTTCTTATTTCCTCTGAAGATGGACCCACCTAAATGGAAAACATGGCTCTCCACAAATTTTATGTCTTCTCAATTCATTATTTAAAAAGTTTCCTAAGACATTTTAAGTGTTGACTTGAACTTATCAGAACTCTAGAAAAGTATTTTAGATTATAAATATTGCTTGTGAATTATTCAAAGACCTCTGAGACTGAACAGCCTCCAAGTAAACTTCTGCAGATAGCATTTTCAGCAGCACTTTGAGATATGTATTTTAGTGAGCCCTCCAGTTGTTTACTGTTGAGCAAGGGCCCCAGAAAGACACTTTCCAGTCAGCAGATTCCAAGGATTTAAGAGATTACCTCCCTGTTGCCAAATGCAAAAACTAGATCTGTATTTGGACAAGCTTAAGTCCTTTATTACACAGCCAAGAGGTTTTTTTTTTTTTAAGTTATGTCTCAATGATCGCTTTTATCTCATCTTTCAATTGTATATCCCTTTTATTATTTTTATAGGCCAGAGGAAAAAAACGACAGAAAGGATGGTTTCCTGCCAGCCATGTTAAACTTCTGGGTCCAAGTAGTGAAAGAACTACACCTGCCTTTCATGCTGGTATGAAAGTGGGCTAACTTGTATTTCATTAGAGAACTTTGTTAAAAATTCAACTTCCTTCAGTTAGCCTTGAAAGATGAGAAATTTGTCCTTTCCTTATTGTTGCTTTAAAAGTAACATGCAACTGAGAACTTCCCTCTGAAAACTTCTATGTGAGAACAACCAGCTGCTCATACTTGAACCCTTCACTCCTTGAACTATTTGAACATGGAAAGAAAAGCAGTTCAGTTGAATTTTTAACGAGAGTTGGTTAATTCTTGGTTTTGTAAGACAGGGAATGAGGGTGGGGAAAAGAGCAGTTCAAGAAAAACTTTAGTGTACTTTAATGTTTAATATTAATTGTTAATATCAATAATTTAATAATATTAAATAGTAACATTTAATATTAAAGTGATTTAAATCATAGGAATAGTTTTGATCCCTATAGGAATAATTAATTTATTATTTTGTTCTTTTTGATAGTGTGTCAGGTGATTGCTATGTATGATTATGTAGCAAATAATGAAGATGAGCTCAATTTCTCCAAAGGACAATTTATTAATGTTATGAACAAAGATGACCCTGACTGGTGGCAAGGAGAAATCAATGGGATAACTGGTCTCTTTCCCTCAAACTATGTTAAGATGACGACAGACTCAGATCCAAGTCAACAATGTGAGTAATAATCAAATTATTTATTTCTCATCTAGTGTTACAACTTTAGTATGCAGTATAACATATATTATAATATTACTGTTCTGAAGCAGATCTTAAACTCAGCACTGACAGCAGATGTAGATTAATGTTTACATTAGGGCAAAACAAAAGGAAACATTTTGCAGCATCAAAAATTATGCTACTTTATTATAAATATTTTTTGCTAGCTTCCAATCTTAATATGAGATTATATCTGAAACAGGTATAATTTCTCTCATGGGTCTTTTGGTATAATAGCCATATATACTGCAGCTGCCCTTCACCACCAGCTTCTTTTTCCACATCTAGTGTTCTTTTTCAGCTGAATGAAAAGTAGATAGTACTATACTTGCCCTGTTCACTGATTCAGAATTGTCATTTTAGTATTCAGATGCCATTAATTTTGCAAGCTTCTCATTCATTTCCCTCATGGTTATGCATCATCACCCAGGTTGGAAGGAAAATAACCTGTTTAAATGTATGTGAAACCCTCAGTAAGTGAGTCTTTAGATACCCATCTCATCCCCCAAAAAGATGTGTAAACCAAGGTCTCACTATTTCCAAAACAGTGGTCCAAATCTGAAAGTGACAGCTCTTGGTAGTTACCTGTCCTTTCTTGTAGCTAAGAGTGAACATAGTGTTATAATACATTAGAGAAGAAACAGTACTTGTAAAAAATTTTTTACCTTTAGAAAATATCATTTTTTTTATCTTTTTGAGCTTAGTTTTACAAAATAGGTAATGATTTGTCTTTTTATGACGCTAGTGAAATCTCAAAGAGTGAGCCTTTCATTTTAATTTAGTTGCTGAGAACATATAAATGTAATTCTGTCAAAACTGAGACACACTTAGGATTCAGTGCCAGGATTATGAAGTTATTTTATACCACGTCTGTAATTTTATACATTATTTTTACTTTAGAACTTGAAAGATGGTTCTGGGAGAATACTTCCCTTTAGAACTTAATTTTTCAGTGTGGAAGTAGAGAGTTCAGTTTTTTATGGTTTGAATATTCTCAAAAGTAGTTCAGGGTTTCAGAAGAAATGATAACAACTTGGATTGCCTAATGAGTGACGATTTTTCAGCTCTGCTGATGGTTTTGCAGTTTACAGTCATCAGTTAGAAATCAATGTAGAATTATCTGTAGATCCTCTCTGGGAGCTGAGAGGGAAAGATGTTTTTCAGATCTCCTGTATCTCGAAGATCTTTGGCTTGTGATCCCAGGTGCCATTCCATTGTAGCAGTGCATTTTGGCTTTGTAGAATCTATACTCTAAAGTGATGGTTTTTAAAATATTTTGTTGTTATTGCCCTAGTGACAACCTCCTAGGAAGGTAACCTTCCCAGAAAGTTCAGTGACAATTTATTAAATGATACAACATAGCACGTTGTCAATAAATGTTTGATGTAGAAAATAGATTGACATGAATTAGTTATCAGAGGACATATTTGTCATACGAATTCGTTTCAGCCAGAGAATGCCTTGTTTGCTGTTCTAACTTGGGTAGAACTGGCAGGCTCACTGTGCCTATTGATGAGGGCCCCTCTAAGCACTACTGTATCTAATAGAACTTTCTGCACAGAGGAGCAGTGTACACCATCTGACACAGTGGCTGCTAGCCACAGATAGCTTTGAAGCATTTAGAATGTGGCTAATGGAACTCAAACTGAATTTTTTTTTTTTTTTTTTTTTTTGGTGCCAGAAATCAAACTCAGAGCCTTACACTTACTTACTAGGCGAGCATTCTAACCACTGTGCTAAATCCCCAGCCTCAAACTCAATTTTAAGTTTAATTAATTTAGAGCTAAATACCTGCTTGTGGCTGGTAGTCACTATATTGGACACCACAACTACAGAAGATAACCAGTTTGAAGCCCTGCCTGAAGTAAAACAAAAAAAATAGCAATATCAAAATATAGAAATAAGAAAAAGGAACGTTGTTCTTCAGTCACAATTGACCTACACAATAATTTTAAAGGAAGAAAATTCCCATGTGCTTTGGATTTTAATTTTTACGGTGTTTTTGCATTTTATGTTAACATTGAATGTACTATTCAGTTAGCTTTGTAAGTATATTCTGTCAGTGACCACCAAGTACTTAGAAGCATTGGAAACATAAACATGAAAAGACTGTCCTTGCTCTGAAGTAATTTCAGAGTTTAGTGGGAAACAGATAGTCAGCTAAATGTAACTATTGCTTTAATAAATATTTATAAAAATAAATATTGAGGAAAGATCCCCTAAAACAATGTGGGGAAAGAAGGCATGTCGTAGTGGGAAACACCGTAAAGGGTATTTGAGCTGAGACATGAAGAATAAGTTGTGATGGTTTGCGAGAAAGACAAATGTTGGCAATGGGAGAGAGTACCAGTTATTTTCTTGATCATTTTACATATTGAGAGCTGGGAAAATAGAATGTTCAAGGGATTATTTCAAAATAGGAATAATTTGAAAGTTCTCTTTGTTATAAAACTTTTACCAGTAACTTACAGTACCTTGATTTTGGCTGATGTATTTTTTTTTTAGTTTGATCATCTCTAAAAACTGAATATTGTTTTGCTTAAGTGAGTGACCAAAGGTTTGTCATCCATCCTGGACTAAAAGAGTTCTCAATTCTATGAGTCTCAGAATAATTTCTAAATATGTTCCTCTGAGAAGGTTTATCATTCCTGAAAAACAACCATTTATGTCACCTAGGAGACCAAGGAATACCAATTTGTTTAGTTGAAATATATTTATCAGAAATTGAATAGTCTTTTTTCTTTTTTTCTTTTTTCTTTTTTTTTTTTTTTTTTTTTTTGGTGCTGGGGGTCAAACTGAGGGCCTCGAGCTTGCAAGGCAAGCGCTCTAACCACTGAGCTAAATCCCCAACCCCAAGGATAGTCTTAATTCCTTTTTCAGACATGTAGAATAGAGTGAATTGTATTGATGGCTAGTAATATCACTCACATTAAGTTTATAGATGCCTATTCAGATATGGTTCAGAAAATGCTTAATTCTTTAAAGTCAGGAATTGATTTGAGATTTTTATTATACCTACTCAGATTTTTACAAATGACTCATCTGTTTATAGTCTTTGTATGAGCCATTGAGGGCTGGTTTCCCTGGGCCTTATGAGTATTTCTTCCATTTTATTATGTAACTAGAACATGTTTAAAGGTTGAGAGTTTTAATAGTTTGAATTTGTTTAGTTGATGTTGCATGTTATAAGTCAAATTTTTCTCACCCACCTAATTTGCGTTATGTTCATTTTATTCCTCATTTTTCTTTTTTTAGGACCCAATGTTGTCTTCCAGTTGTGAAAGCACCCCAGAGACCCACTATCCAAGTTTGACTCTAGCCTGGAGGCAGGGCAGGCAGCCCTGATCAAATATCTCCTACACAATTCATTTACTTCGATTGAATGTTAGAGCCACTTGTGATTATTTCTTTGTGTTTCTAATTTACAGTTAAACTTTATTTGTAACAAGTTCAAGGATAGTGGGTCTTTGTGTGGCTTTCCCTTCTGTTCACTCTGGCATCCTTTAGCATTTTTCTTCTTTTTTAATTTGGTAATTGTAGGTTATTAGCATGCATATTGAGTTTGCCCTTACATGGTGGGAGTTCAAACACACAAAGACCCACTATTTGCACAAACTGTTCTCTTTGGTTTGGAATGGGCTGCCATGCTTTTCTAATGTTATTGCAACATGTATATTCATTACACAATTAAGATGGAGTTTGCTTGTGTTCTGCTATTATGTTTGATCTAATCCTAATTCACGGTGTGCTCTTCATTGGCTCATTCTGCGATTTGCCCTCAAGTACGCACTATTTTCTCTGTTACTTTCTAACGTGCCACTATGAGTACCAATATTTAGATTTGTTTAAATGGTAAGAACTAGAAATAACCTTTTCTTGTTTTCTGTGTAATCGGAGTGGAGCAATCATATTTGTAGGGAGCTTTTCTTTTCTTGTGGAAGAGGAAGTGGCCTAGTCTGGCAGTGTGTGGAGAACGGGATGTGTTAAGCCTGTTTAAATTGTCCAAGAGTGAGTGCTATACGTCAAAAGGTCCTTAGGATCTTTATGTGGTCTGGGCTGGTGAAGATACTGCATCATATGCTGTAGCACATAGCATTACTTCTTTATTGATCAATTAAAGGTTTTATTCTTCAGAAATGAAAGGTGTGCATTGACTGTCACATATGCACCCTTCCCTAGCTGAGGCAGAGCACTTACATCTATATATTAAAGTCAGAATTCATGTTATATATTTTAATCAGATGACTGCATGTCCCAGTACACAAAGGGACACTGGCTGGCATTCTCAGTGTCTTTAGTAAAGATCATAAGGAATCTGTGAGAAGTTTAAATGCCCCTGAGGCAGACAACAGATTGGCTAAGAAGGACTCCGAGTGAAGGCAGGATGCCTGCAGCTGCTGTTCCTCTGTGTCCCTGCAGCTTCTGTGAGGCTAGGAGACTCATTTTGCCATCCCAGCTTCTCTGGCTAATCTTGGTTCTCCCACTACATTGGCTACTTATACATAAGGTTTTCTTTTTCTTGAATGGAGAACACTTTAGAAAGAATAGACATTGTTATAAACTAATACATATGAGAGTACTTAGCTGAGATAAAAGTTTAATAGACAGTATTAAACCGTATTTGAGAATCAGTGAGAGTTTATGCAATTTAAAATGTTTACAAACTACATTGCAATCTACTGTTTGTGATTAAGTATTATCAGGAAAAGTGTACATACAATCGGTCTTATTTCCTCACATAGTTCTTTTAAAAAGAAAAATGTTTTTATATCTCTCAGTTTAAGTTAGAGGCATATTTTGTGCAATATTTATGTTAATGTGCCTATACAGGATGAAAGGATTAGTTCAATCATACATTGCCTAAATCAGAATTTTGCAACACTTGAGAAAAATTAGCAATTTAGATAAAACTTCACAAAGTTCAAATGTCTGTGTTTCAAAATACTTTACAGTATTGGGTAGGGAGATATGTAGTATGCTCCCGGGGTGGAGATTCTGGTTACTAGAACACCTCCATTTTTAGCATTTGGCATTGTCATCATACGTTTATAAATAGGACATTAATAGGAAAGCAATAATACCCTTTTACAGGTGGACAACAGATTTGCCTACAGTCACTAAAAGAGACTGTACAAGATTGAGTCCTTGTGAATTCAAGCGACTTTTCCAAATTCTGTGATTACCTGGTCTTCCATTTTATCTCCTGAATTTTCTGCTTTTGCACTCTTTGAGTTCAGTTTAAGGACAATTGCTTTAATTACTGAGGTTATAAATCAGACCACTGTTAATTAACCATATTATTTGGTATAACTTTTTTTTACTTTTAAGCTTGAATTTAGGCTTACCTGACTCGCTGATATGTCATTTTAAAGACAGTTTTGTAACTCAAGTCACTTCACTTCAACACTGATAAATATGGATTATTAGGAATGACATTCAGGTTGACCTTAGCACCTATAATCTGAAAACCATGTGTTCATCAGATTATCTGTGAATTAAATCACACGGCCCAATATTTACGCTGAATGTCAGTCTGCAAAATAAACTTAACTGTATTAACTGAAATATAACTCATTGTGTAGGTATTTTGTCATCTATTTCAGGGAAAGCTAAAAGGAAAAGATGTATGACATATGCTGTTAACTTGAGTCCTTCAAAAGTGCATGAAATCCTTTGCAATACCTCATTCAGCCACGTATTTGTTCTCTTCCTCATTCACTATAAGGCAGCTTTCAATTTGCTTATAAAGCATTTACTAAAAACATAGACATTTAAGTGGGAATACATCTAAGTAAATTTGAACACTGTAGGAAAAACAAAAATACTTGTTTAAGGATTGCAGTATGTGATTATCATTTTTAACGCACATGATTAGTCTTGGTGGGTTTTCCACCAATGAAAAAAAATCAGCTCTAAAACCAAAGCTGATTTTTAAAGAAAATTTAAATCATCCCTATCCATTGTATAATTTCTCTAAAACTTTACCTAAAACAGTAATTTTGAAATAGAACTACTTAAAAATGCAATTGCTACTTTAGTCATAAAATACAATAAGAATACTGGTAGTTTAAAAGAAAGAAACGGGCGTTGGGGGTAGAGAAAGAAATGCCAATTCCAGTCCAAAGCTTTATTTGCCAAGTTTTCTTAGAATGAATTTTACCAAGTTATAAATTCTTGTAAATAAAATCTATAATGGAAATATTGAAAGACTTTGCCTAAAGTGGCACTATTGGATGCTGCTGTGATGCTACTGTAATGTAATAATAAATTATTAAATTGTTGCAAAGTGCTGTTTTTGCCTTAAAGTTTTCTTTTGTGTGTCTTGAAAACTATAATATTAAAGGTATTGAGATTGTGCAAATGCTGGGCACGCTTGGCATGAGATAATCTGTTTTTATTTTTACAAAATTGTAATATAACTATGCAAGTGTGTGTATTAAAAGGACACAAACTACATTACTTGTATTGTGTATTTCTTTTGAAGCATCCTTTAAAAGTTGTCTTTAATTGTTATATGTAGTTGTGATTAAATGTCTTTGGAATTTCTTTTTTCTTACTACAGTATTTGGGTATAGGACAAAAAATTTTTTATATCATAGGGAAAAAAATTTGTAAGTGGTCAAGATTGAGACAGTTTGGGCTAGGGATTTAGCTTAGTGGTTGGAGTGCTTGCCTTGCAAGCACAAGGCCCTGAGTTTGATCCCCAGCACTAAAAAAAAAAAAGATTGAGACAGTTTGATCTGAGATAATCATATATATCTCAAAAGCAAGAGAAATTTTTACTTTCATATTCTTTTGCTTACAAAAGTAAAGGAAAATATAGGATAATAATAGACTACGATATTTACACTTTTTACTACAACTTTTTTCTAAAATGATTGGAAGGAATTTATAAATGTAGAGTAAGATTTTGTAGTACAAAATAATCTATGTAAACAACCTGCTGTGAATGTTTGGAGGATCAGAGCCAAGCAGAATGTTAAACTAAGTAATCAAGACCTTGGTTTTAAAGGTCTTTAGGTGAAAAGAAAAACTAGTCCAGAATCAAATCCATCCTCACCTAGCATAGACAACCTCTTTCCCAAAAGCTTTTCCTCAGCTGTGGAAAGTTATCTAGATAGCACTCAGTGAGGATCTGCACACAGCCAGCAGAGTAGTAGGTGCCGGAGATGCAGAAGTGAGTGTGAGGGGATCCTGGCCTTAGGTGGTGCACAGCTCTGAGAAGAGTCAGGCTCACGAGCAGGGAATTATAAAAGCAGCATACTAGGCATAGTGATAGATACTTACTGGGCACCAGGAGAGCACAAAGAGGAATACCTGATTTAACAGGGATCGGTGAGGAGAAGACCTCCTAGTGGTGGAGGGAGTCACTACCAGATCCCCACACGGAGGGTCAGTGAGCCAGATTGGAGAGTGGGATGGTGAAGAATAGGATAAGAACCAGAAGCAGAAGGCAGGAGGAGAAGATGTGATTGAAATCGGTTCCGTATTGCTGCAGTGGAAGCACAAAGCCAGAAGTAGTGAAAATTGAAGTGTGAGAGCAACAGCAAGGATTAAATCAAAGGTTCTCAAGCTTCCCAGGGAAAAAGATATTGATGCCTGTGTCCTGCTTTAAATGGCCTGAAGCTTACCCTGGGAGTGGGCATTTTTCAAGGCTCCCTAGTCTGAAAGGCAGCCATGGTGGAGAAAAAGCAGTGAAACAGCTCTGAGTGAAAATTGCCAGTAGCTAGGGATTTATAGAATGTGAGAGAGGGTAAAAGGTCTTAAATTCAAGCCTAACTTCAAGACCAACGTGGGGGCACATGCCTGTAATCCCAGCACTCAGGAGCCTGAGGCAGGAGGATCAGGAGGATTGTAGTGAGTTTGAGGCCAACCTGAACTACACGGCAAGACTCTGTCTCAAAAAAAAAAAAAAAAAAACCCTCACTTCAGTGATCTAGCAAGACACTGTCTCCAGATTTAAAAAAGTAAAGGGAGGGTAGCTCAGTGTGAAGACTCTGGGTTCAATCTCTAATACTGCAAATAATAATAATACCAGATTTGGGAGAAGATGATGATTTTTGTTTTTTCCTACAAATCAAAGCAAATAGGATTGTCGTCCCACAGGTAGTCGGTATAACCAAGACAGACATCATCAGATACATTCAGCTGGGTGGCATGATGCACCTACATAGTGGGAGGTATAAAAATCAGTGAAAGTAGATGGGATTACTTGGGGAAAAGAGCAGACCTTTGAGATCACCAGTTAAAGATTGGATATTGGAAGGAACCCCTGAAGAAAGGAAACGGGTTCTGCAAGAATAAAGACATTGCTGTGCTGATGTTGCCGCTATTTAGAGAAAAAAAAAAAAAAAAAGAAATTCTGCCACTTGTGATACCAGTAAAAAGAAAAGAGAAAAGATGCTCCTTATTGAGGATTTATTAATGTAGGTACTTTTCTAAGGTCCTTGAACATATAAACTCATTATTTTTATTCTTACTGATAGAAAAATTAAAACAGGTTAAATAACTTGTCCAAGTTCACACAGCTAGTGAATGGCAGAATCAGTTCAGTGGTCTGGGTTCTGAGCCCATGCTGTTAACCTCTACAATAGTGTACTAATATTGCCACCATTTTTATGATACTAAGTTTCTGGCAGTACAGTGATTGCTCATAAATGAAAAGAATATTCAGAGACTTCAGTGTTTATGTAAAAACTACAGAGAAAACTGAATACAGTAAACAAAGACAAGAATATGTAACATTATCCAGAAAGATAAAGCTAAACATAATAGCTTTATTGATATATAATTCATGTACCATGCAGTTCACCCATTTAAAATGTAGAATTCTATTTTTATATCCACAATTGTGCAGCTATCATCATAGTCAAAATTACAAAACGTTTTCTTCATCTTAAAAAGAAACCCAATACCCTTTAACTATCACTCTCCATCTGCCTGTGTCCTCTGCCCAGGCACAGCTCTTGAGACCACTAATCTACTTTCTATGTCCATATGTTTGCCTATTGTAGACATTCTATGTCTATGGAATCATAAAATATGTAGGGTTTTGTGATTTACTTGCTACACTTAGCATAATATTTTCAAGTTTCGTTCACGTTCTAGTGTTGGTACCTTATTCCTTTTCATGGCCAAGTTAATACTTCATTGTATGGTTATATACCGTGTTTTGTTTAATCATTAGTTGAGGGACATTTGAGTTGTATCCACTTTGTGGCTATTAAGAATAATGCTGCTCGGAGCATTCAAATACTAGCTTTTGTTGGAACATATATCTTTTTTTCTGTGGTGTATATACCTAGAAGTGGAAATAGTAGGTATTTGACTGTATTTAGAACAGCGGGTAGTAACTATATTGAGAACTTTTTTTTTCCATACTGGAGCTCCAAACCAGAACTGTGTGCATGCTAGGCAAGTGTTCTACCAGTGAGCTACATCCCCAGCCTTTTTAAAATTTTATTTTACAACAGGATCTCACTAAGTTGCCTAGGATGTCCTTAAACTTTTGATCCTCCCACCTGAGCCTCTTGAGTAGCAGGGATTACAGTCACTGCCCCTTGGTGTATTTTTAACTTTTTGAGGAACTATCAAACCGTTTTCCAAAGAGGGTGTACCATTCTGTATTCCCCCCAGCAGTGTACACATCCCGTTTCTTCACATCCTCACCAACGCTTGCTATTACTTGACTTTATTATAACCATGCTCGGAGATATAAAGTAACATGTTGTGGTTTTAATTTTCATTTTCCTGATGATTTTTTTTTCCTTTTTTTTTATTTTTTTTATTTTTACCAAGAACATGTATTGGTACATTGTATACATAATGATCATAATCAACATGGTTATTTTGTACCTGTACATGATACCTCTTGGTTTTCCCCCCTATTCCCCCCTTCCCCTTCCCTCCCTTCCATTCACCCACCCCTCCCTATTTGCAACAAGTTTAGCTACACTTTACCATTTTTATGATACTGACCATCTTTCTATGTGCTTCTTGGCCATTTGTGTATCTTTTCTGAAGAAATTTTTAAAATTGAATTTGTCTTCGTAATCACTCTTTTAAGATTTTTTAAGAGCACTTTTAGGTTCACAGTACATTTGAGAGGAAGGTGTAGAGATATCCTGATATCTTTTACACAAGGATAGCCTTTCCATTTTTCTATCTCCCCCACCAGAGTTCCATATCCCCCACCAGCTAAAGAACCTATGTTGACATGTCTTTATCATGCAGAATCTGTAGTTTACCTGAGAGTTCTCTCTTTGTGCATCTATTCTTTGAATTTTGACACATGTACAATGACATGTCTCCACCATTTTAGTGTTATACAGAGTAACTGAAATGCCCTAAAATTTCTACATCAGGTCATCTCTCCCTTCCCCTCTAGTCCCTTATGGTAACAACAGATCTTTTTGCTTGTCTCCGTAGTTTTTGCCTTTTTTAGAATGTCACATGGTTGGAATCATACAGTATGTACTTTTCAGATTTGCTTTTTTTTTACTTAGTAATATGCATTCAAGTTTTCTCCAGATGGTTTTTTTTACTGGTACATGTTTGCAGTCCATAATGATTACATTCATGTAGGGAGTTGGTATACATACATAACACATCTCAATTCTTTTTTATTTTCCTTATGTTTTTCTGACATAATTCTTCTTGGTGCTGAACAATAATTCTATTGTCTGGATGTACCACCATTTGTTCCCTTTCTGAAAGACATTTTGATTGCTGCCATGTTGGAGCAGTGATGCATAAAGATGCTATAACTATCTGTGAGCAGGTTTTCGTGTAGAGGTAAGTTTTCAGTTCCTTTGGGTAAATACTAAAGGAGGGTGATTGCTGGATTATACGGTATGCTTAGTTTTGTAATAGCTGAACTGTGTCCCAAAGTAGCTATACCGTTCTGTATTCCCATTCACAATGAATGAGAGTTCCTGTTGCTCCACATCCTGCCAGCATTTGGTGATGTCATATTATGAGTACTGGCCATTCTAAGGTTTGTAGTGGCACTTTGCTCTAATTTGCATTTCCATCAAGATGGCTAATGTAGAGCATTTTTTCATACATTTATTTGCCATCTGCATATCTTCTTTGGTAAGGTATCTGTTAAGGTCCTTCACCTATTTTTTAATCATGTTCCTTGTATACTTTAGATAAAAATCATTTATCAGGGTATGTCTTTTGAAAACATTTTCTCCCAATCTGTGGTTTGTCTTGATTCTTTTGACCATGTCTTTGACAGAGTGGTTTTGATTGTAGTTTGAAGTCCAGCTCATCAATTCTTTCTTCCATAGATTTTGCCTTTGGTATCATCTCATGAAAGTCATCACCAAGGTCATGTAGATCTCCTATGTTGTCTTGTAAGAGTTTATGTTTCATGGTTCACATCTGAGTCTTGGGGCTGAGAATTAATTTTATGTTAATCATGAGTCCCTTTTGAATTAATTTTCACAAAGGATACAGACATTTTTTTTCTTTTTAAATTTTTATTAATACATATTTACAGCATATAATGATTACATTCATTGTGGGGAGTCACTGCATGTACATAACACATCTGTCTTAATTACTTTTCTTGTTGGTAAGACAAAATACCCAACACCTAAATTTAAAGGAGGAAAGGTTTATTTTGGCTCACAATTTGTAGAGATTTCATAGTTGCCTGGCTCCAAGGTAGGATGGATGGCAGAGGGGTGTCACAGAGGAGAAGCAGTCCATGGCAGGCAGAAGGCAGCAAAAGCAGCAAGTGACCACAGCAGCCCTCTCTGTCCCTTATATTCTATCCAGGGTACGTGCCCTTAGGACAGATAACATCTACACCCAGGGGTGGGTCTTCCCATTGTCCACTTCCAGAACTATGCCAAACCCTTCAAGGGACTGATTTAGTAATCACATACCCTTGATCCCAGCATCACTCTACATTCAAGCACCTCTGAAAAGCCCCACCTAGGACCACATGAGGGTTTAGAAGGGACATCTAGACACAAACCATAACAATATCTTAACCGTTTTTGCATCCTCTCCTTCCCCTCCCTCACTGTTCTCTCTCCTCCATCTCATGGGGACCTTTTCATTTGGAAAGATCCCTCTATTTGTTAAGTCTGCATTTAGATTCATTTTTTGCAAGAGGATGTCCACTCATTCTAGCAGCGCTTTGTGAAGATGGTACCTTTCTCTATGGTACTGCCTTTGTTCCTTTGTTAGAGCTCAGTGATTATATTTTTGTGGGTCTATTTCTGGGCTCTCTATTCTGTTCATTGATATCTTTGTCTGTTCTTTTGCTGATACCACATTGTCTTGGTTACTGTAGCTTTATAGTACATCTTGAAGTTGAAGAGTGTCAACCTTCCAACTTTTTTCTTCCTCAGTGTTATTTTGGGTCTTTAGCCTCTCTGTGTAAACATTAAAATCAGAGTTTTATATTTTTGTTATTTTCAGCGCTGGAGATTGAACTCATTGCCTCATGCACGCTAAACAAGCTATACCACTAGCTAGAGTATGGGTTAGGTTTTGTTGTTATGTTTTGTTGGTTTTGTTTTTCAGAGCTGGGAATTGAATCCAGAGCCTTCACGCTGAACTATATCCCCAGCCTCCCTCCCCTACATTTTTTTGAGACAGGGTCTCATGAAGTCACTGAGTTGCCCAGGCTGGACTTGAACTTTTGTTTCTCCTACTTCAACCTGCCAGAGTGCTGGCATTACGGGCCTGCACCACTTATTCCCAGTTTCAAATCAGGTTTTGAATCACTTTTTTTAAACTTCATTTTAAACAAGAACAGCAAATTATGAAGGAGGACGTGCTTAAGGGAAATATTTTAATGCTATCGTCAAAAGGCAAAGATAATTTAATCTTCCAAAGACAGTGATTAAATGAGTACACTGGGGAGTATAATGAGAATGTTGCTTTGAATCCTGGCCTCAGATCCTTACTTCATCTGTATGATGAGGATAAGGATATCACTGGGTGGGGTGATGCACACCTGTAAACACAGCACTCTGGGAGGCTGAAAGGATTGCAGATCTCAGCCCAGCCAGGCAATTTAGCAAGATCCTATCTAAAAAAAAAAAAAAAAAAAATGCCGGGGAGGTAGCTCAGTGCAAATGCCCTGAGTTCAATTTCCCAGTACCACACACAAAAAAGTGACTAAATAAAAAAATGTTTAAACCTCCATCGTGGATGAGACTTAAGGCATTCATGAAGCACTATTCACTAGTACACAACATATGCTAGAAATAACAGCTAATAGGGACAGACATTTGCTGTGTACCAAGCAGTGAACTAAGCACTTTGGGTTATCGGGGTAAATGAGCGGCTGATCAGAGCCCAAGTCTGGATCTGACTGCAGGGCTTTTATGGCCACCCCTGCCACCCCACCCTGCCATCTGCTTTCCCTTAACTGGGGGCCCCTGCTCTTCCACACCACAGAGCCATCAATTAATTCCAAAATAGAGGTTAGAAAAGGGTCAAGAAAATGAACCACTTTTGATAAATCCAGGCTGGCCAAGTTACAGTTCAAGGTCCTAGGAGGACCTGCCACTAAGATCCCTGTGTCACTGGGGATTATCCATTAGCCACAAGAAAACGAGAGTCAGGTAGTGCTAGAGAACCAGTGTGTCCTAAACTCAACAGTGTGGAGGCAGAGTCTCCAGTTACTCATAAAACTGGAAATGTGAGCTGTGTGATCATACGATTGGGAAGATTAGAGGTGCACTAGGGCATTCAGTAATACCAAGAAAAAAGTATATCCATATGAAACCCTCTTGCCCCAGGATACTACTGTGTAATTGATGTACTGATGCAAAGTGCTGCTGTATAGGGAAATTAGCTATTGGATACAAGGTTCTAAGTGTGCATGTGACAGAGTAGAAGAGTGTATGAAAGAACCAGTTATGGCACACACATACACACTTAGAAGGGAACAAAAGAGTTAAAGGAGACTCTACTGACTTTTACAATGCTTTGGCTCTGTGGCATTGAGAATATTTATCCTAAACCCTTTTTTTCCCAGAATTCAGTTCAGCATAAGACCAAGGCATATTTACACACCTGTCTTCAGTAGATGTTACATAAGCACTATTCAATAAAGCATGCCCTTCAGAGTGTTACAATCTGACCCAAGATACCTAGCTTTAGAGATTCGGTAGCTCTGAAGTCTATGGCAATTCACCGCCAAGCTTCAGATTCTCTTCAGGGTGGGTCAAAGTTGTGCACATTATCAGAAAATAGATCACATGTTAGAACAGCTGTTTTTATTGCTAAGAATTGGAAGTTCTGTGTTGGGTAAACATGGAGAGACTACAGTTTATGATATCTCTTATTCTAAACAACACATTAGTTCCTTCAGCTGAGTTGGCATTATAACTCTGGCAGGCTAGAAAGCTGTACAAATACTACCCAGACCTAACTGCTTTGGGAGCCAAGTTCTGCACTTTACCATTAGGATGCCTCTGTTGTCTTATGCTTATGAATTTTATAAATTTTAAAATAAAACCAGTAAAATATTTCTACTCAGGAGGCAGAAGGATCCATTGAGCCCAAGAATTCAAGACCAGTCTGGGCAGCCTTTCAAGACCCCATCTCAAAAAAAAAAAGACAAGAATTTTAAAATGTGTTCAAGAATGATTTACATTTCTAAAAAAGTGTTATCTGTGGCTTTGTGGTGGAAACATGCTACCTGGTACATTGCTTGTATTCATAAATATTTGCCAAGTGAGTGAAAGGCTATTCTTTTACAAAATAAAATATCCAATAGCTTTCTAGTGCCTGATAACATTCAATATAAAGACAACCTTCAGAAAACGCAGAGTTTAGCCATCTGGTTTTACAGTTAAAATCTTATCTTTTCACTGAACTTAAACACAATGCAGCTGAAAACCACTGTGTGGTACTCTGACTGCTTAATTTAGTACACAGAGAATACCATTGAAATGGGCATTGCTTTCCTCAGAATGGGCAAGGACTTTTCTGGGACTTATGACGTAATCTAAACAAGCCCTCTCTGTGTTAGCACAATTTGTGTTTTGTCCTTCATCTTTTGGAATCTTCCCAGATCTTTCTTTTCTCCTTTCTTAAGCTTCTCTTGTTTGCTTGTCCTTGCTTGCACTGTAATTTAGAACAGCAATTCCCAACTTGATGGTGAGACACAGAATTTTCATGCCTGATTCATGCCTTGTCTCCCAATCTCTACATCCTTCCACAATGTGGGGGTCTTGCAGCCCAGCCCGCTACTAATTATTCCTGTGGGAACTTTGATCTGATAGTAGCCATGATCTCTCATTTTTCTTCTTTGTCCACTCTTGCTGTGCACAAGAACCAACCAGGGCATTTTCATCAGTTTCTCTGACCACCAGCTAATGTTGCTGTGGCTCAGTTTATCTTTGGATCACATCCCCGTTGAGGACCTACGAGGTGTCAGGCACAGGCAATACATCAGATCAGAAAATAGGAAAAGCCTGTCGTCTGCAGCTAGCAGTTGAGTAGGGTAAAACAAAACAGGCAAAATGAATATGTAAAGTGTGTGGTGTGATAGGAAAATTCAGGAAAGAGGAAGGGCATACTGAGGAGGAGGCAGGTTCAAGGGACTTCATTTTGAACAGGATACTCAGGTAATGCTCCAAATGGTGATGTGGAAGCAAAGACTTGAAGGGCATGAAGGATGACTAGAGAGAGCCATGTGGCTCCTGGTGGGTGCTCCAGGCATAGGGGACAGCAGATACAAAGGACCTGCAGAAGGAGCATGCCTGTGGTGCCTGAGGAGTCATGCGGTGCCTGAGAAGAGAGAGCAGGAGAGGGAGAGGAGGGCACGGTAACTCAGGGGATGGGTGAGATTGTTTAGGCTCTTCTGGGCTGTTTGTGGTAACTTTGGCTTCTGCTCAGAATGAGAAAAACCCAGTGGAGGATTTAATTAAAGGAGTGACACAATCGGATATGTTTTAACAGAATTGCTCCGGTTTGCTGGATTAAAGTGCAGGAAAGATACCAAAATCAAGGAAGCTCATTAGGAAGCTAGTTCAGTAATGGGAGCAAAGACGAGATATGATAATGGTGATCCTGGTGAGAAGTGGTCGTGAAGTCTGGATGTATTGTGAAGATAGAGCCAACAGGTGGATCAAATGGAGACTGTAAAGAAGAAAGGTGTGAAGAATGTCTTCAGAGATCCTGGCCCAGTCACTGGAGTGATGGTACTGCCATTAATCAGTGTGGAGATCAGGAAGAGGGACAGGCTGGGGGAAGATAAGTAGGAGCTGGCTTTTGATATGTTACCTTGTTGAGCCTTTTAGACATCCAAGTGAAGAATACTGAATAGGCAGAACGTATGAAGAAGTTCAAGAGTAGAGAATACATTTGAGAGCGTATCAGTACATCCGTAAGCCAGGAGATGAACTAGACCACCAAGCTGTGAGTACATAGAGAAGAGGCCTAAAGCACAGAGCACTCAACATCAGGAGTCTGGAGAGTGGAGGAGGAATGAGTAAAGGAACCAGAGGGGATGAGCAGAGGGTAGGAAGATAGGAGGGGAGGTGCTGACACAGAAGCCAAGTGAAAATGAATTTTAAAGAGGAGGGAGGGGAATAGAGATGTATCTCAGTGGCAGAGCCCAACCCCACAGAGGAGGGAGTGGGTAATCAGCTGTCATGAATGTTAGTGATAGGTCAAGTACAATGAGTACATTTTACTAATGCTACCTGGGAATATTAAGGATCTCCTCTTCTTTAAAACATTTGAAAATTATATTAAATCTTTAATTTTCCTGCTGTATTCAGTAAGTGTTTTCTCAAACAATAGATACTTTGGTGTTTTTTGAAACCCATTCTGTGGGTCCTAAGAATATATATTCTCTTGTGGACATGTCCGTCACACCGTTCATAGTGTTCAAATCTTCCATGTTCTGACTAATTTTCATTAAGACATGTGGTAAACTTCACTGCTATGATTATACCTGTGTCTGTCTTTTTTCTTTTTTAGGAGGTAGATGGGAATAACCATCTTATTTTATATTTTGAGGCTTTTCTGTTTGCTGCAAATAAGATCAGAACTATTACATCTTCCAGGTGAATTGTTGAAATAGTCTTGTGCAGATCCTGTAAAGCTTAATATGTCTGCTACTAATAAAGACTCCCCAGCTGCTACTTTAAAATTTGTTTGTGTAGTTTTTTTCTAGCCTTCTATTTGCAACATTTGTATTTTTAGTATTTTTAATCCAGTTTTTCTTTTCACTAGCAGATTTAAGCTGTTTTTATTGATGAGAATGATTTAATGCTTTATCTGCAGGTACTATATTTTCATTTTTCTGTTATTTTTATTCTCTTTGGTTCTGCCAGCATATGGGCTTCTATTGCATTGAGTTTTTCTTTTCTTTCTTTTTTATTTTTTTATTTTCGTTTTGTTTTGTGTTTTACTTTTTGAGATAAGGTCTCACTAGGTAGGTCAGGCTGTCCTTGAACTCTCTAGTAGCCCAGGCTGGCCTCAAACTGGTGGTGATCCTCCTGCCTCAGGGTCCCGATGGCTGAGATTACAGACATGTGCCACCATACCAGGCTACACTGAGTTTCTTTCTTTCCTTTATTTGCCTCTGTTGGTTTAGAAATTATGTGTTCTGTGTCTTTCTTTCAGTAGTTACCATTCTATTTTTAATATATGTGTTTGCCTTAATGAAATCTAAATTTAATCAGTGTCTCTGATCAGTGGCAAGCAGAATTATTTATGGCTAATTCTTCTTCTCTTTCATGTTACTATGTTTTTGTGTCTTAAATTCACCTTAAATTACCTACCAACTTAGCCATTATGATTATTATTGTTATGAACATTATTTTGATTTTTTGCATATTAACTAATATTTTTGGTCACCATACTGCCTTATATCTCATTTCCTTGTTTAATTTCCTTCCCCTCCCCCCCTCCCTGTTCCTGTTGCTGGGAATTGAATCTAGGACCTTGTACAAGCTGGTCAAGTGTAGTACTTCTAAGCTATACCCCTAATCCTGAAATACATCTCTCTCTTTTTTTTTTTTTTTTTTGGTGCTGGGGATCAAACTCATGGCCTTTCACTTGCTAGGCAAGCACTCTAACCACTGAGCTGAATCCCCAGCCCTGAAATACATCTCTTCATAATTCCTTCAGTCATGTCCGTTAGTGGTCAGTGGCCTCAGACTTTGCCTGAAATCATCTTTATTTCTCGCTCATCCACATATGGTAGTATAATTAGATTTCTAGAGTGATGGTTATTTTTTATGTGTATATTCTCTATTGTTGTGTTGAGATATGCATCCAGTATAATGACTGTCACTCTGTGCTTATTCTGGTTTTTCTTCTCTGATTTTTTAATGATTTTTTTTCTCTTTGGTATTCTGCAGTCTAGGTATGGATTTTTCATTTTTTCCTATTCAGAAACCCTTGTTCCTCCTAAATTGAAGGAATTGTATCATTTGTGAATTAATTCTGCCAAATCCCAACCATTATAATCTCAGTATTACCTCTCTTCATGTTTTTATTTTTCATTTCTAGACTACTCTGAGATGTATGCTGGGGCTTATTTTTCTGTGTCTCATAACCTCTGTTTTATGTTTTCCATCTCTTTCTGGGCTATATTCTAAGTAATTTTTTTAGCTTTGTTTTTCAGATTTACTAATTCTTTTCTCAGATTTGTTTAATCTGCTATTTATTATTTCCATGTGAATACGTGCCATTTTATTCATTTCTTTTTCAAGTCTTTTTCAAATTCTTTGTTTATGGGCTTTATTTATGGCTTAAAGCCTTTTATATATGTCTTAAATTATAGAAACGTGTATTTTACATCTCCATTTGTGTTCTGACCTATCATCATATATTCTTGGGGTTCTAATGCTCATTTTTTCATTCGTGATAGATTTGGTCCATATTTTTGCTTCAAGCTCATCTTTACTGAGACCTGGTTTTCTATGGAAACCCTGTGGAACTAATGTTGTGAGAGTCGTACATTTTCTTTGGCCAGCCATCCTTGGAGTATCACCAGCCAGGGCCAGTTTCTGTGTTAATTCAGTTCGGGAACTCTTGAAGACCAAGTTTGTGTGACATGCAAGCCCAGCATTTCCATTCTTCTCTCTGCAGTGACAAAAAGCTTTCTTGTCATCTTACTGTTTGGGTGGGAGGATTTTTTTGGTCCACCCTATTATCTTCAGTCTCTGCTAGATAACCTCCTATCATTGGCCAAAGCCAGGCAGAAGCCAACTAGAATGGGAGTTTAGAGAAAGCAGCCTGCAGGCTCAGCCCCCTTGCAGCCCAGAACTGAACAGGAGACAGGTAAGAAATGGATCTGGGAATAGGGAGGCCCAGAATGAACACACCAGTCTACAACTTAAATATGGTCAGAGCACCGTGCCTAGTCTGACATTACAGACTGTGTTAGACACAGTCCCTGAGCTCTAGTGGAAGATCTAGGTGTACTAACTATATGGATTAAGGATAGTAGGAGTTATATTATGCACATATTAAAATACAGCTACTGGGGCTGGGGATAAAGGTCAGTAATAGAGTGCATGCCATATTTGAGTAACAGAGTACATCTGTGTTTGGGCCGTATTTCTAGTGTTCAGTAGTCACCTATTGCCAATGGCTACTCTATTGGATAGCATAGGTATTGAGGATGGCAAAGGGGCTGTATTCTATCCATAAAACCCTAATTCTTCACCAAAACATTTTATTCTTCCTTCCCTCAAAAAAGAGGGGTCTGTGGCAAGTAATTGTTAGCAACTTCGGGTTTATCGAACAAAATGTTTCTTTAGATCAAGGACTCTCAGAACCTAATAGGTCAGTGTGTGTCATAGCCCTACAGGAGCAATACACAGTCTGCAGCATGGTCCAGATTTGACCTTACAGGACAGGATACCATAGCCCATTTTGGTATTGGCTGGTTTGCAGGGAGCAGAGAGCCTGGTGGCGCACAGAGGGGATATTCAGGAGTCACGAAGGCTGAGGGAGGAAAGACTCAAGCCTCCAAAGCAGCAACATAGCTGAGGAGCAGCGCTGTGAGCAGGTGCAGGGGGCTACAGGGCAGGCAGGCTCCAAGCTTGGCAAACCTTCTTGAGAGAGAGCTGGGTCACCCAAGCAATGGGAGGAAGTTAGAGTACCCAGAGTTAGCGAGGTGATGGGAAGAGCTAGAGGTCATGGGCTGGGAGTTTGGCAGTGAGATGAGAAAGAGAGGGTGTTGGGGAGGGAGCTGGGTTGGAGGAAGGGTGCTTGTGTGCTTGTTTTAAATAATGGCATGGGAAGAACATTTAACCCGTGACAAAGAAGGAAGCAGTGAAAACTGAAAATAGCAGTGTGAAGGAAAGGGGAAAGTCATGGAGGAGAGGGCCAGTGGCTTTAGAAAGAAAGAGGACTCCCTAGTCCCCTGGCCAGGAAGTTAGTATAGGAACAAGTGAGCAGAGAGATAAAGGAAATGAGGGCATTAGAAGTGAGGGCAGAAGGCACGTTGGAAATTTGAGCAGAGGATAGAAGTTAAATCCCCAGAGGCTGGGGATTTAGCTTAGTGGTTAGAGTGCTTGCCTAGTGAGCACAAGGCCTGAGTTCGATCCCTGGCAGCAAAAAAAAAAAGAGTGCCGTGGTAGTGAAGTACTGAGGTGTCAGCTAGGCACAGCAGACAAGGGTTGTCCCCACACCCATATTGTAAAGTGTCTGCCACCTAAGTCCTAGTTTTGGAGGTGACGGGGAACCTGAAGCATTCCCTGTTGTTCCAACCCATTAATCCAGACAGGCCAGTGTTGGTGAGTTTTAGTGTAAATCACTGTTGCCCAAGTGTGACATGGCACCCCCATGCCACACAGTGCACTGGGGCACAGAGTGGTACCTGTGCTGATGCATTTTAATTTAGTGACTACATTTACAGTAATGACTTTCAGAAGAAACATAACAGCCACATTTAACTTCAAACATGAGTAAATTTAGGGAAAATACTAATTAAATAATAGAGGTGGAACCGTCAAAGATCTTGGACATAGAACATGAACGAGTGGAGCGTGCAGAACACTTAAGAGGTGGGACGACCTTAGAAATGGTTCTGGTTGCTCCCGCTGGCCATCTGCCGTAACCAGCGCTACCGGTGTCGTGAGGAACACTGTTTTGCCAGGTGTCCAGCCCTTTGCTGTCCCTCTTCACCACAAAGAACAGAGTAAAATGCAGTTCCCTGTGAAGCACAATTGTTTTGAACATAATGGTAGTATGATTTCTTCTTGCTTCTGCCACACATGATCCTCTACGTTCAATTTTTTCCACTGTGACAATCAATTTTTTAAAAGATGTTGTCCAAATCTGCAGAAAATGAAAAAGCTATCTTCAGTGAAACCACCTGTAAGCCAAAATCTGTACAAAATATTAGTAAAGATACAAAGGAAGTCGGAAAAAGCAATCCTTTTAAGAACCAACCTGATCCTGGTATATTCCACCTCTGGGGCTTTGTTCTTTTGTTCCCATTGTCAGACAGGGCTTCCCTGTGACACACGTTTGTATCTTCACAGCACTCCCTCGTTCCCAAGGCTCTGCTCTAGAGACACCTCCCTGAGGCCCTTCGCAGTGGCCTCAGCCACAAGTTCGCACCCATGCGTCTCTCGTCTTCTCTCTTCCATCTGTCTGAAGCTCACTGCTTGCTGCCTGGTGTTAGAGCTTGCTGGGTTCTGTCAAAAGGGAAATTCCTTACTATTCAGCTATAAGGAATGGCAAACTAGAGTCATTTATAGGAAATGGATGGACCTGGCAAATATAATGTTGAGTGAATTAAACCAGACTCACAAGCTGGAATACTGTATGGTATCCCTTATTTGAGTGAGGCAAAATACAAACAAAAGAAAAGGGTAGGGGCTGGGGATTTAGCTCAGTGATTAGAGTGCTTGCCTTGTAAGCACAAGGGCCTGAGTTCAATCCCTGGCACCACAAAAAAAAAAAAAAAAGAAAAGAAAAGAAAAGGGTAAACAATGGTTACAAAAAGGCAGAGTGTTAGATATAAGCTAATAGACAAAGGGTTCAAGGGAACAACAGGGCAAAGGGGGAGGGGAACGGGAATCCATAGGAATAATGATATCTTAAAAATAAGAACCTAATAACCCAAATTTAAAACAGTGACACGTACACTAGGTACTATAGTAACTTTATGTGGTTATGACTTAATGCTGCATCTCTGTGGTTGTTTACATTGCTCGCTGTCATAAGCAAAAGGCACGATGTATTGTGGTCTGTAAGCTTGTGTAATGGCGTGTAAATTTGTGTAATTTTGGATAAATTTTAATAAAAATCTATTAAAAAGGGAAATTCCTTAGACCAATTAAATTTTAGAAAAGTTTGCTTGAGCAAAGAATTATAAAACAAATCAACAAACAAATCGAGTAGCTACTTGAGCAGGTTCTGAGAACTCCAACTAACATTGTGATCTGATAGCATTAATAGAAAAAAGTGAGGCGTAGAAAACAGTATAATTGGCTGCAACTTAGTCACCCAAATGGTCATTTGGGTACAATGTAATCACTTAATTGGCTATAGCTTCATTAGTTAATTGGCTACAGAGCCTCCTACAACCAACTAAAACTCAGTTCTGTGATTAAATTTTACATTTGTTCATCTGTCCAAACCCACAGCCTCCCATAGATTTTACTTCACGTGCCTGCCTGTTTTTGCTTTCGTCTGAGGCATTACTGAGGTTTTCCCATCTCGCTGTGTGAAGGGGGCCCTTAGCTGCTTGAGTGATTCTAGAATGTGTCGTTCACAGTGTAACATCTAGCTCAGCTCCGATGTGCCCATATGAGGAAAATGAGCCAGAGTGGATGCAGTATCTCTCACCCTGGTGCCAGGCTGTTTGTGACTGTCTTCCAAGTCACTTGTAACTGGATACCTGCAGTGTCGCCAACCCAGGAGCCCCTTGTCCAGTGTGTTAAGTGGTCTTGTTGGGAATTTCTGGGTCCTGGGAACTTTAGGTTCTCTAACCTTAGAAACTTGTCTTTGAGAAATCTAGAGACGTGTTTCTTACATAGTAACTCACAGTAAGAAATACATTTTACTTCCCAAATAAACACACACACACACACACACACACACACACACACACACACACACAGTGGTGCCTCAGTTTGCGAACTTAAT
>PVJO010008052.1:54298-77676 GCA_004026905.1 Hystrix cristata | reverse complement strand
GGGAAGAGGAATGAGAAAAAAGAAGAAACAAGATGTATCATGTACAGGTACAAATTCTCTATGATGAAAGTTATTATGTGTATCTAAAAGTGTACCACTAAAATAAAATTTTAAAAAAAGATAAAATCAACACTGACATGGATAACAGGATTTCTAAGCTTTTTCTACTGTAGATTCCTCCACAGATCACCTAAATATTTTGAGTTAATAACATGATGATAATTTTTCATATTCTATATACTTTTCAACATCAGGTAGCTTCTTAATATTTTGAAAATATAGTCAAATGTCTTAGGTAGAATTACTTTTCTAATATTTTAACAATACAAAAGTTACAGTGCTTGTCTAGCAAGCACAAGGCCCTGAGTTCGATCCCTGGCAAAAAAAAAAAAAAAAAAAAGATTTTTTTCCCAGTCTTATCCCAATTGAAATTTTCTAATTTCTTTAGTGTTTACTTATGTATATGCACAGGACTATTGTTCAGTATCAGTGCATGAGAAAGCTAAGTAGAACTTTATGGTAATGTGCCCAAAATAAAGTTATTATTTCACTGTCTTAGTACATTTTAGATTTTAAGAAGTGGTGAACTTTCAAGAGGTGCGAGGGTTAAATAGTATATTTAAATTCTCTGATTCCTTATTTACAGTTTTATACAACTTCGATGATAAATCTTAAATGAAATCAATGTTTCAATTGTAACTTTATAAAGCATTTTCAAAACCAACATCTTCTCATCAACATTTTTATGATTTTAGTATCCAGATTATTGTATGGATCTATCTCTAAGATTAAAATGTATTTTTATGGATTAGTTTTCTTTGATGGTAAATCCTTTTTTTCCTACCTTTGTATCTTATTTCACTTCTCTATGACTAAGAAATGTACAAAAATTGTTTTTTGGTGACTCTACTTTCCATTGCTTTAACTGCTAATTTAGTGAATCCATCAAATAACTATTTAATTTATTATCCACCTGGAATTGTATAAAGAATGAATACCTATCTTCTTATCAGTAGACATTATTTACACTAGACTAGAAACACCAAACTAGTATGCACAATTTTACCAACTCTCTGTAAAAAGAATAATAACAGATTAGTGTTCCCATGTTATTACCTTTAATTTTGCTTGTGAATCTCATGCTTAGTTCTAAGTTTTGCATGAAATGGAAAAGTCTATTTCACGGACACAGAACGAATCGTGTAGGTCACATTTTGTACATTCAACTAATATTGCATTTCATTGAATAAAGTATTTCACTCTCTCTATTTCAAATGCATTCACCTCAGCTCACTGTATGATATCACTCATGTTATCTATCCCTTTCAAAAATCACTTCTTACTATTGTGTGCCATTTCCGTCTCCCTTAAATTTTCCTTGTGTCACTGTTAGCATGTGTAATTGAAACCGAAGATGGCTGAGAAAGCCAGGTAACCACAAAGAATCTCAGCTGCACAATATTTTAATACATAACTTTATGGGATATTTAGCTATTAATATAATTATAGTAAAACAGCATATAGTTTTGTCCAAAATTTAATTTCAATCTTTGACTCTCCAGTGTCATTACTGAAGACATTTGCCCTATATAAAGAATGCCGTAACAGCCAGTTGCAATGGGTTGATTAACAAAATTAAGAATGAGAATATGAAGAAGTGAATAGAAATTATAATATTATGCATTCATTATTATACGCAACCTACATACTTTTTATTGTCAAAAGATATTTACTATAGTGAGTTGCAAGCACAAAACCACTGAGCTCTTTGATAAAAATATAAAAGTTAATTGGAAGGTTTTCTGTGCACCACAAATAGTTTACTTGTATTCAAAGAATAATAATATATAATGTAATAAATTATACCGGTTTATATTTTCTATCTTGAATATACATAAGTATTAATTTGTTACAGTACATCCGTCTGATGCAGAGATCATTCCTTTTGAGTTGAAACTGCTATAATACTATCCATACTGCCGAAGAACTTGCTGATAGTACTAGTTAATAATATTTGAGGTAATGAATATCATTTTTAAAGAAAAATAACACCGGAAATTAAAGTGTTTCTTAAACTTTAAAACATCAATTTTCAAATATAAAATCTACCTAGTAAGTGCCAAATTTAAATAAATCGGTTTTAAAACATTGTGACCTCATTTCTTCAAATGTAATTATTGTAGAGAATTTGATTTGCATTATACATTGTCCATTTAAATTACTACAGAATGAAAAATGTTCAATTACAAAAGTAAAGAAATGAACATGTGCCAGTATAGTCTACATACAGTGTAAAAACAAATTACATTTTAATTAAGATTCTGCATGTATTAAACTAGTGTAAAAATAAGCAAGAATTAATGGCAAATCAAGTTTTCCATTTTCTGTTTTCTTGATTATTCTAAAATGTCAAGCTTGAAATTTGCAAGAACTTTTAAAAGTATAATTTTTGCAAGTATTAAAATGCCCTTTCAATTGTTTCTTACAGGAAGTTTTCTATTACCATATGAATTCAAAATGGATCATACCTCTGTTTTATAGACATTACAAACACTTATCAAAATGCAGTTGACATTTGAACAGCTGTATTTCACAAAAGATTTTCCAGCACAATGACAAGAATCTCAAATCATAATTTCCTTAATAATACAAAAGATGAAGTTTAATAAAGAAGTTGCTTTTGAATATATGTATGAGAACATATGTTGTCTGGAAAAATAATAAATTTAAATCTCTCCTTACAGGAGTATTAATGATGATAGAGCCATTAAAATAAGAAAGAAATTTTCTAACTATAGGACTATAAATCCAGATTATCAGTCAGATGATACAGATGCCTTAACAGATGCAAAACTCAATAAAATGAGCTTCAAAAAGCCACTAGAAACTGGAATGAATCTTACCAATTATGCCCCCCACACACATACACCATAGTCTCTTACACTGGTCTGTTCTATGCAATAGGGAATGGACTTGAATTCTATGTGGGAAAAATACAAAAATCAAAATCATTTTCTATGATATAGTCATAAAATTACTTGCTGTTACCTAGAAATTATTATTTTTCTTATTTTAAACATAATTGTGTACAATCTTTTTAACTTTATCTTTTAATTTAGGTAAATTTTTCATAAAAATGCATTATTTTATAGAACATGTATATATTCACAAAGTGCAACATTTTTAATAACTTCATAATTCAGCATAAGAATATTTAAGGTCTAGGTTCTCACTTGTGTATTACATATAGGCACATTTTTCTATAAGTATATTATACATTACTTAGTAAACATTACTTAAGGTTATCTTATTTCTTTATATATTCGTGCATATTTTGATAGTTTTTATAGAATCTTTCACAGCTGCCAAAAAAAAATGACAGTTTCTAAATTTATTCTAATGGTTAATACTTTGTATTTTCCCATTACATTATTATTTAATTTTCCAGGCATAACCTGTAGTTCTAGGAAAGCACAGTTATGGTTAATCCATGTACAATTTGACACATTGTTAGCACAAGGCCCTGAGTTCAAACCCCAGGACAAAACAAACAAACAAACAAAAACTTGACATGTTGCTGCTTTTTTATATACTGGTGTAGTCATTTCTTAATGTTAATCCAGTTCATCTTTTCATTGTAGTAGCAATAGATTAGTCCTGTTATTTATAACTCAGATAAAGGACAATGGCTTCCATTATTTTCTATAATAAGAACATTTCCTTGTCCCTTCTTGTAGGTATAAGATAGCAACCCATTATTTTTAATCAAGGACACTAACTTCTTAGTGTATTAATGTATTACTGCAAAAAATAAACTCTTAAAACTGCCCCACTTTTAATATTTACATTATGGTAAATGGTAATTTCTTACCTTGTTTTAGCACACAGGCGTTATTAATGTTTCAGTAATATACTCTCATAAGTAGAAATGTCAAACGAAAGCAGACTCTTCACACTTATAAACTCAAGAACAGAAGAGTCTCACCCTCAGGAGTTCGGTGGGAGGTGAATGCTGTTACCTACTCTTTTCTAATGTGGAAGTCGTAATGCAGGATGATTATGTTTACCACTCATATGTTTACTGTCTTTTTTCCATAAAAATTGTAGAATTACATTTCCCAAGTCAAAACCTGCATCAGACATAGAGAAACTTCTACGGGTCTGGGCTGAGGACAATGTGCAGAGGCAGAACCCCGCAGCACCCTCAGGATCGGAGCCAAAGCGAAAGGGCACATGGAACTGCCTACAGTCTTGAATTGTACTGTTAATGCTGACGGGTTAAACAGTTCAGGAATCAGTACTTATTGCACAATGTGAAAGCCAGTAGCGAATGTGTGAGTGGTGATGTGAAAGCAGCCGAATAATTTCTTTTGGAAACTCTATATAAGCCAATTGTGGAGAAAAATTACTTTCCAGAGCATAACTTTGATATTAATGAAACTTGTTTTCATGACAACAAATCACTGAGTGTGGTGAACTTACTGTGGTCAGCTTGAGCAGGAGCGCCCAGTTGAACTGAGTTGGTGTGGTTCTGGGTGTAGAAGATCCACCTGAAGGGATTGGGGATTTAGCTCAGCAGTTAGAGTGCGTGCCTTGCAAGCACAAGGTGCCCAGTTTGGTTCCCAGCAAGGGGAAAAAAAAAAAAAAAAAAAAAAAAAAAAAAAAAAAAAAAAAAAAAAAAAAAAAAAAAATCCACCTGAAGACTGCTGCCAACACAACATAAAGGAAAATGGGAGCAGAAGATGGGAGGCAGCTGTTTCTCGGGAGAAGCTCTGTTGCAGCGGGTTCTCCAGAAGGGGACTCAGCTGTCCTTGTTGCAGACAGAGCTTGGGGTCTTGCTGTCTTCTAGGATGGCAGCTGTTTGCTTCACGGAAACTCTGGTCTTCATCTCTGCTGTGAGCATTGTATCTCGGTTCCAGTATAGATTTCTTCAGTCTTTTATTGGAAACACACATGTACATGGAACATTGCCGTGTGCTCCCAGCCCGTGATTGGATCTTTACACTCTCCAGTGCATAGGTAGATGTTCCGCATGCTTCCTGAATTTGACTTGTATGCGGATGTTGTAATGTGTGAATGTCCTGTATTAAATCCGTTCTCTTGCAAACCACTCTAGAGAAGACAATTTATTTAGAGGACAATTTATCCAAAAGTGCTGAAAAATGGGGAAAGGGAGATGATAGATAGCTACTTGACGAGTAGGGAGCATTCGAAAGCAAAATACTCCACCACTGACTCTAGAAAGGTAACTAATACACCTAGTTATGCAATTTCTCAGAAATATCCTTGTCATTAAGTGATGTGTGATTGTGTTTCATACCTTGGAATTATATACCCAAAAGGGGTTAAGATAGTAAATTTTGTGTTATGTATACTTAACCACGATTAAAAAAAAATGGGGGAAAAGCATTTGCCCCTAACTGTGTTTATTTATGAGCTCTTTATTTCATTGACCTGTATGTCCACTGTGCTAATACCACATTGTCTTGACTACTGTAATTGTGTAATAATTTTAGAAACCAGGAAATTAGAGTCTTACAACTTTGTTTCTTAGTAAAGATATTGGCGACTATGGGGGAAAAATCTGTTTATAGAGTAAAATTTACAGATGTTAATTTTGAAAAAAATTAAATACTAACATGATAAATTGCAGAAAAATATTGGGTAAATTGAGGCAAAATGTAAAGTTATATTTAAGCACTCTTGGTTTAGATTTAATGTCACCAAATTGAAGAGCTGGAAAAATTTTTTTTTTATGATAGGAAAAGCCTCATGCACAGAGAAAATTATCATGTCACTCATGTTTAATTCAAAGATCATTACGTTTCCCTTTAATGCTCTTAGAAAATTGCTAAGGACAAATGCTCACTGCTATGTTTTAGCACTTCCAAATAATTTGATAATTGGCAGAGATGAGTTGAAATATTTTTAGGCATGTGTCGATGTAGTCCAGAATCAGTTTTACACATGGCTCTTCAGATTTTCATACCTTAATTGCAAATATCAAAAATAATGGCTATCTTCTTCTAAGAATCTGGATGGCTCTTTGTTTCTTACATCAAATTTCTCATAAAATATGTATTTTTTAAAAATCTGAAAGAAATTAAGTGTTTTGCTTAATATAGGAGGAAAGAACAAAATTGCATAAATAAATCTAGCCCAGTTAAAAAAGGTTTATGTATCTTAGTTAAAGTTCTTCAAATTATAGATATGTGTGATATGTGTGGTTATTTAAAAAAAAAAACTTAGTTGCTTAAAATATTATGATTTGAAGAAGAAAAAAGTTCTGAAGATGGACAGGTGATGATGGTTATACAAGAATGTGAATATAATTAATGGCAGTGAATCGAACACATAAAATGCAGGAAATTATATATTTTAGGCTATTTACATTTTCCACCATTAAAAAATGAAGCTTAATGTTGCAAAATTAAGCTCTTATTGTATAATGTCACTCACATGTCATACTTAAGGTGCCTGTCTATAATTATTCTGACTTTACTTACCACTTAGTTTGTATTTCAATGTGCTATATAGGTCATTCTAAATAAAGTTAAATTAGCTGGTAGAATTATTTTGTATTTTCTAAGCAAATTACATAGGAATTATTTTGCACTATTGAAATAAGCTTTCATTTAGATCTTCAAATATATCATCTTTTGTCCTTTATCTTTTAGAATTCCAGTTACATCCATTTTCCAGCTTCTTTGCTTCCCTCTTTAATTCACATCAGTTCCCAATTTCTCTGTCCTTCCTCTTGTCTTTGTTCTACAAAGAGCCCAAAGCTTTATGCTCTGCCCCAGGCTACTGTCTTCCTTTCTTTGCCTTATATTCTGCCTATTTGTCCCCTAGGACAGGCTTTCCCTTCTGGCAGTCAAGCATCTCACCTCTTTGAATTTGTTTTCTTTGTCCCAGTTTTTGTTAACTCTATTTATCCTGTTCCTACTAAAATACATTGTTCCACTTGGTCACTGTTTTGATTTTCAGAAATAACTGTCTTCCCTGCTATACTTTATTTCTCTAAATAGCATGAAAATGGGACCAGCAGAGGATAGTCTCAAAGAAGAGAAAGATGACAGTCAGCAAACTTCTTCTTGGACTATTTTTTCTGTCTAATCTTTGATTTCATCGGATCTGTTGATTCTATCCAGTGTGTAAGGTTTACTTGCCAGACTAACTGTACCTTTGGGCCCGTACATCCCCTTCTTCTGAGTCCTCTTGTTCACATGACCCGTTACAACTTATCTCTTTTTCTTTCACAGATGTACATGTATGTTAGTTAAGAGAGGAGGTATCCGAGTCAAGTCTCTTGTGGTCAAATTCTGGCTCTAATATGTTCATTAACAGAACTTGGGCACATGATTTAATTTGCAGTGTTTCAATTCTTAGATCTCTTATCTACTAAATGTTTGGAGTAATATGTGTAAGTCTCTTAAAAAGTAATCAGATGTTTATTAAAACAGAGCCTTAGAAAAGGGCCTAGAAGAGTAAATGTCAATATAAAATATGAATTACTATTTTTATTATTATTGTTATGAGTATGCTTGCTATGACAGAAGTTTAGAGATGGATCTCAAAATTTACAATAAATGTGAATTTGAAATAAAATATTGCTTATTGGACTTTTCAGGTTTTAAGCAAACCAAAATTTTGAAAATCACAATTTTAATATAAAGTTATGTACATTCATTAGGAAAAAAATTTGAAACTATTAAAAAATACAAAGTACTTAAATAAAATATGAACAAAAGCTCAAGCTTTTTTTTTATTTTTTTCAAGCTATTTTAAAAAGGCAACAATTCTCCATATTTTAGGATCATGTATGAAAAATGATATAAAGTATATAACATATTTTAAATATGACATAATTTTAATAGTGAAGTAAAATGGAGTATACAAAGGAGAAAGGGATAAAGGATGTTCATGACTAAATCCCAATGTATAAAATGTAAATCCAAGGTCGTGGGAAAAATTGGAAAAAAAGGATAGAGTAGTTGAATATCATAGATAAACGATCATAGACTCAGTTGCAAGAAAGCACATTAATTTTTCCACTTACAATGTTGTAGAAGTTGTTCCAACCTGACATCAACTGGGAATTATGATAGTGCAGCCAGTATGACTTCAAGTAATAGAAGAATGTCTTAGTAGTGATAAACTTGTTTTTCCTGAAGGCTAATGCTTTCTCCTCCTGTTGAATTTAGAAGATCTGCATCATCTTCTTCGCAGGTGAACCAAGACCCTTACCTGATAGGTAAGTTCTGGATTAACAGGTCCGTACCTGCGTCCCGTGATATGCATTAGTTCTATAGTGACCTACTCAGGAGGCTGTTCCATGGCTTCCTGTTAGGCGTGTTCTTTCCCTTGGGAATATTTCCATACGGGTTTCTGATGTGTCATTCAGAAGGAAGACTGAGCTACATACATGAACCTTGGACCACAATGACCTTTCTGCTTTTAAGTATCCCCCAAAGTTTACATTTCATCTTCCTCTGACTTCATTATGATTCTTTGTCACTATATACTGCATATACCTCTTTATAATGTAGTAGCACAGAGTAGATATAAAAATAATTGATTTTAAAGTTGTCTATTGATGATTATTTGGGATTGTGGACCTATATTCTTTTTATCTAGCATGCTAAATATTTATTACTCATAAATTGATAACTTAGCAATTTTACTTTGTCTATAATTATATGTAATTATAAATTATCATTTATATTCCATTGATAATGCATAAGAATAACAGTTATTTCATGTCCTCAGGTAAATTTGATGTTTTCAATCTTTTTTTAAAAAATAATTTTCTGCCTTGAGGCATGTATTTGTATATTATCATTTGTTTATTTGAATTTCCTGAAGATTGCACATCTTATAAGTCTTTGGAAATGTACAAAGTCCCTTATATAAGGTTTTTCCCCCAATATCATTTGTTCTAAACATTTCTGAACATTTCCTAGTTATCTGAAAAAAAAAAAAAACTTGTGTGTTCTGAGTAAGAGTCTTTGTCTCATTATATGTGTTATAAAAATACTGTTTTTTTGTGGATAGATTCTTTAAAAAATTATAATTGACACATAAGTCTACACATTTACAACACGCAATGCAATTAGGAAGAATGAGTTGTGATGATATATTATATTACAGGGTGACTATAGTTAATACTATATTTTATATTTCAAGCTAGAAAAGATCTTGAAAGTTATTCCTAAAAAGATAAATTATCGTGTTTGCCACATATGAGTTTGCCAATTGTCATGGTTTCATCATTTTATAGTTCATATCTGTGAATAATTTTGATAAAAAGTATTTTCTTATTAACAGACATACATATCAATGTCTGCATCTCTAGTGCTTCTGTCATGTTATTTAACTTTAGCAAACGAATGACAGCAGTTTGCCTATGTCATATTCTAAAGTCTTTATTGTGTTATGTTTTTTTCATTTTACTCATCATCAGAATATTTTTGGACATATAGTGATGTAGATTTCAAATTTAATTGTGTTTTCCCAACATGGTTAACCAATTTACTAATCAGTGATTTTTGAAAATATTGACCTATCCTTCATGCTCTATGAAATTACTATCATTATAAATCAAAACTTCATACACATTTGACTCTCTTTCGGAGCTTTTTTTCCAATTCCAGTGTTTTGTTTATTTAGCTTTATACATATATATATATTCAAAATAACTATTTTTTCTAATCAGTCTTGATATTAGATGTAGAAGCTATGTGTATTGTTACCTCCAGAAGATTTTGTTATCTCTTCTAGATAATTCTGTTTTCCCATATAAATGCTCTTGATAATTTCCACATACACAAAAGCAAAGGGATGTTCCAGTTTTCACGCAACTTAAAGATCAGTGTGATTTAAAAAGCACTGAAGTATTCACAAAAAGTATTAGATTTTTTAAATAAATAAAATATATTTGCTGGATACAAAACAACATACAAAATCAGCAGAGCTTCTCTCCATTAATTGCATATTATCTGAAAACAGAAAGCAGAAAATAATCCCATTTATAACATCTGTAAAAATAAAATCCATAAAAGAAAATTTAATCTGGCAAAATAACTCTACACTAAAATCTATAAAACTGATGAAAAAATTGAAAAATACAACCCCCAAATGGAAAGATATCCCATGGTTCATATGTTAGAAGAATTCCTATTGTTAAACTATCCGTAGGCCCCAAAACGATGTACAGACCAGTGCAATATGTATCAAAATGCCCACCATAGTCCTTGTAGAAATAAGTTATTCTAAAATGTATAAGAGGAAACAACAAAGATCCTGAATATCCAAAGCAATTTCGAGCAAAGAGAGCAGAACTAGCATTCAATTCAAAATGTACTACAAAGCTATAGTAACAGAACCTGTTTTATATTGCAATAAATTTAAACACATACATTGACAAAAAAGAAAGAGCGCTGAGAAACAATTTGTGGATTTATTATTACCTGACTTTTACAAAGAAGTCCATAAGACAAGATGAGAAAGCCATCGTTTTCAATAAATAGTGTTAGAAAAACTGGATATCTACATGCAGAGAAATGAAACTAGACACTTAGCTTTCACCACACACAAAAATCGATTCACATGCATTAAGAAATTGCACATAAGACCCATAAGTATAAAATTATGAGATGAAAACATCAAAAAATTCTCATGAAATTCATTTTGGGCAGTGTTCTCTTGTATATAATAACAAAGCACAGGGAACAAAAGTTAAAATAGACAAATGGAAAACTGCACAAAAAAGAAACAATCAAAATAAAGAGTTAATCTCATATTCTAAAATTCTTCTTAGGGTTGGGGATTTAGCTTGGGGGTTAGAGTGCCTGCCTTGCAAGCACTAGGCCCTGAGTTCGATCCCCAGCACAAAAAAAAAAAAAAAAAAAAAAAAGGCTAAAATTCTTCTTATTGAAGAGAGTATTTGCAAGCTACATGTCTAATGAGAGATTAGTATCACAATTATATAAGAATTTTTTTAAAAAAAGATTAATAACAAAAGTAAAAATCTTATTTAAGAAATGGACAAAAACTTGAACGGATATTTCTCAAAAGAAGACATACAAATGGCTATCAGGTTTATGAAAATGTTTGACTTCGGTAATTATAAGAGAAATACAAATCAAATCACAGTGAGATATCACCTCACTTCTATTAGAATGACTGCTATCAAAAAGATAAAAGATATTGGCTGAGACCTTGAGAAAAGTGAGTCCTTTTTTTTCTTGTAAATTTGCACAGCCATTACTGTAAACACTATGAAGATTCCTCTTAATATTAAAAAATAGAGCTATTATATGATTGAACAATGCTACCAATGCCATGTATGTGTACCGATAAAGGAGCTGAAATCAGAGGGATGCCTACACTACCACGTTAATTGCAGCTTTATTCACAATGGCTGAGGTACAGAGTCAACATGATTGTACATCTATAAATGAATGATAGAATGAATACAAATGTGGTGTATATTCAGACACAAAGAGAAGAGAACAAAATATCGTCATTAGAAAAAACATCGGCGATCCTAGAATCAAGTAGTCGCTAAAATGAGATTTTAAAAGCACAGAACAAGTTCAGGGCCTTGAGTTCAATTCCCAGCAACCGTCCCCTGCAAGAGGCACAGAAAACCAAACATGTTCTTACTCATACTGTAGAAACAGAAGCTAAATTCTTGGTTAACAGATAGCAGGATACTCAGGAAGGAGAAGAGGCACACAGATGTTTGTCAAAGTATATGTGATGCAGTTAAATAAGTTCAAGTTATCTAATTAATGTACACCATGATGACTAGGTTAGTTAGTGACTATATATGGTATTCGTGAAGAATACAACAGTGATGTCCACCATTTTCCCCACAACACGATACTTTTATCAGGTGATGTATTTGTTGATTAGGTGTTTAAACATTCCACAATGTATATATACATAGACAATGTGTTGTGCATGATAAATACATACAATTTTATGTTGTTTTCAAAGAAACCCAAACAAATAACATTCTTTTTTGGAAAAAGAAGGGAAAAAAATAATACATGGGTAAATAAAGACAAGTGTTGTAATGTACACCCATATTCTCAGCACGCGAGAGACTGAGGAAGGGGGGTTGCTGTGAGGCCAGCCTGGGTACATAGTGAGCTCAAGGCTGGCCTGAACTACACAGCAAGATCCTGTCTCAAAAAAAAAAAAAATAAAATAAAAAGGATAAATAGATAGACACTAGCATTAATTTTAGAATATTGAGTTGAAAGAGGACACCGATTTGTATCATTAATTTTACTGTTATTTTTAATTTTGCTATAATTTTATAAATCTGTCCTTTGATTTATTTCTAGAAATAAGATATTCTTGAGTGTACTAGAAATAGTAAGACTTTTTTCTTTACTAACTGTTATTGATACTTAGAAATACTTTTTTTTTTTTTTTTTTTTTTTGGGTGCTGGAGGTCAAACTCAGGGCCTTGTGCTTGCAAGGCAAGCACTGTAAACACTAAGCTGAATCCCCAGCCCAATTTTTTTATATTACTACTAGCCAGTGAATTTGAAAAATTCCTTTATACATGCTGATCATTTACCTATAGAATTTTTAAATATTTGACATGTATATCTGTATGAATAATACTACTTTTTTCTTTGATAATTCATTTGTCATTTATTTCTTTTATTATACAGCCTGAGATCTGCAGGTCAAGGTCAAATAGAAAAATGATTTATAATATTGGGCATCAAGTTGTTATTTTTGATCTCACAAGAAAAGCTTTTAAATTGTCCTCCTTTAAAATAATATATACTATATATTTTTGTTTGTCTCTATAATGGAAATCTTTTCCTATTGTTACCTGGATAAGAAATTTTGTAATGAAAATATGATGATTTTATGAAATAGCTTTTATTTCTGTCTTGAAAACACAATTTTCCTCTTTGTTTAACTTCTATTCTTCTATTTTGTATTTCTCTTCTGTTAATAAATTAAGTTACACTCATTGACATATAAGTGTTAAATTCATCCTATATGTTTGAAGTAATATGAGCTTCTTGTAACGAACAATCTTGATTGTTAATTTGATTGGTTCAAAAGAGGCTGGATACCTCTGGAGACGTCACAGGGCTATGCCCTTAAGGAATATATCTGGTATTTGGCCCCTTCTTCTCTGGCTTTTTCGTTCCGCCTTTGCTTCTAAACTGTTTTTTAGTAGGCAGCTTTCCTCTGCCAGGCCCTTCTCTCACGATGTTTCTGCTTTTAAGTCAGCTGATCATGGACTGAAATCTCTGAAACCATGTTTTAAAATATATCTTTAAATGCTGTGTTTTAGGTGTTTTGTTAAAGAGATGGTAAGCTAATAGTCATAATGTACATTGCTTCTTTCATTGCCTCTTTTTTTGTGAGAATTTACCTTATTCAGTTGAGAACTTTTGCATCTCTCTCATTTCTGTTGTTTTCAGCATAAATGTGTTCATACTGCTCTTCTTATTCTTTTGAAGATCATAAATCCTATAATGAAATCCTCTTTTTTTTTTACTATTGGTATTAATAAATTATGTTCTGTATTACTTACACAGGGAAGAAGAGATACAATTTGTTTTTGGTTCTATTGATCTGTTTTTTCAACTTTTTTATTAGTGTTTATTAGTCTTTTCAAAGGATCAACTTTTGATTTAATTATCTCTAGAATATATATTTTGTTTTATTAGTTACCCGTTATTTTCTTTAACTTTTACTTTATTTAACTTTTAGCAGGATACTTGGATCATTGATTTTTGTACTTTTTTCTTATATAACATACATTTAGGTCTAAAAATATTCTCCCTGTACAAAGCCTTAAGTGAATTTCACATTCTTGGGTATCTTTTATTTTGTGTTTTTACGGAGACATGCGTTTGCTAACTTCTATGATTCCTTGTTGAATAAATCTTTTACCCTTAAATCCACTGCTAATTACTGTATATTTGGGGAATGTTTAAAGTTATGATGTTATACTTGACTCTCAGCTTAATTCTGCAATAAGACCAGGGTATACTTATTACAGTTTTAATTTTTTAACGTTGCTGAAGCTCACTTTATGAGCTTACTTTATGTTCAGCACAAAACTTTATTGAGTGCTCCCTGTGCAGCTGAGGGCATGTGCATGAGCTGTCATGTGTACACTGAGTACGTTGTCGGCTTGTGTACAGTTCTTAATAGCATCCAATTTTCTGTATGGTCACTGATTTCTACCTGTGTTTACACTGTTTTTACAATAGCGTCCTTTAAATCCTCCAAGGTTTATGAATAAATTTTAATGCTGTGTTATGTGCATATAAATGTACTATTGGTATATTCAATATTTCCATGGCATATATTCATGAATTTCCGTGACGTGTATTTCCTTGGTGAATTGATTCAGAGTCACAAGATGTACTTCTTTAGCTCTAGTCATGTTTCTTGATTTCAAGAATACTTACTTAATCTTATTTTAGTGTAATGAAACCAACTTCCTAGACTAGTGATTCCTACATACCTTTTTATATATCTTCTCCTGAAACACATCGATTTTGGAAGAGGACATAACTGATGTGTGAATAAATATTTCCTTTAATGCGAACACTTAGTATGCTCCGTGTTTAATATCGTAGTTACCATTATTTTCAGAAAGGGAAAGAATCCAGGAATATTTTACTTATATTACATTCTTTTGCCACACTATATTTAATTGTACACATATAAACTATAAGACATTACTGTTCTTATTTCATAAGGTCAATATTTAAATTATCCTTCTTTATCCCTTACATTACACTTATTTCTTTCCTTTGCCCTTGATTGGCACTTTGTGTAATTTTCTCCAGCTTGAAAGATGTTCTTTTTGATTTATTGCAAGACAGATCTAGTGGAGACAAGTTTCCATGGTTTTCGATGCTGGAGTTGTCTTCATGTTGCATGATGCCTTCCAGTACTGAGTCTCCGATACTGGATTCCCAGTTTTGTTTCTCCATACTTTGAAGGTACTATCCAGTGATGTTACAGCAAGTTTTAGTTCTTGGTTTTCAAATATTTTAAATATACATTTGAAAGATACATCCTACAGTCTAACTTTCTTCTACCAATATGCAGTAACTATCAGTTTATTCATATTATCATTTTTCTCCACAAAAAAACTTTATTTTTTATTACTTTTGTGGTGTGAAGTATTGCACCCAGATCTTCATGCACACTAGCAGTGAACTTAACCATCAGGCCTAAAATCATATTTTTTAAAAATGTACCTTAATATATTCCTACATATTAGTATGTCCTTTCGTCTTTTTTAATTTTCTTTATGATAATTTATTTTTTCTCACATTGTGCCAGATAGTCTTAGTTATCTGTTTTTCCAATGCAACAGTTCTGACATTGCTATAGAAGACACATGTTATGTTTTGTTTTTATATGTGTATCTCTCTAACTCTGCCCCAGTTTCTGAAGTGCGGTGCTTTATTTAATATTACTTTTTAAATATTCTGATGTTTCTACCTACATTTCTTATCCAACCCAGAAAAACAAAATATTTTCTAATTCCTTAAGTCACTTTTGTCCTCCTAAAATCACGCTGAATCTCTACTCTCGTTTTAAAATGAATGGGTGTTGGATTTTGTCAAATGCTTTTTCTGCATCTATTGAGATGATCATATGTTTTTTGTCTTTGACTCTGTTCATATGGTGTGTTATATGTGTTGATTTGCAAATGTTGAACCATCCCTGGATCACTGGGATGAATCCTACTTGGTCATAGTGTATAATCTTCTTGGTAATTTGTGCATTCTGTTTGCCAGTATCTTGTTGAGAATTTTTGCATCTATATTCATTAGGCAAATTGGCCTATAGTTCTCTTTTTTGGTTGGATCCTTTTCTGGTTTTAGTATCAGGGTAATACTTAATTCCAGGAATGATTTTGGAAGTACTGCTTCCTTTTCAATTTTATTAAAGAGTTTGAGGAGTAGTGGTTTTAGGTCATCTCTAAATTTATTGTAGAATTCAGCTGCAAAACTGTCAGGACCTGGGCTTTTCTTTGTTGGTAGGTTTTTAATCACCTCTTCAATTTCAATGGCTTATATTGGGTTTTTTAGTATTCTTATGTCTTCTTGACTCAGTTTTGGTCGTTCATATGTTTCTAAGAATCTGTCCGTTTCTTCAGTGTTTTTCATCCCGTTTGAGTAGAGGTTCTTGAAGTAGGTGCTGATGATCCTTTGGATTTCCATAGGGTCATTTGTGACTTCACCCTTTTGATTTTTTATTGTGTGGATTTGGGTCTTGGGTCTTTTCTTTCCTTTTTTTTTTTTTTTTGATAAGAGCGACTAGGAGTTTGTCTATTTTATTTACTTGTTCAAAGGCTTCAGAAAACCTGGTAATTTACAATTAATACTTCTAGCAATTTGGGAAAATGTACATAAATTGTTGCCAAGCAAGCAAGTCTGTCCAAGCCTTGTCCAGAGTTGTATTCCAGCTGAATCAGGGGGTGTGCAGCAACATAGTGCCTAACCTGGTTTACCTGCATCCTCGTTCTCCTGTAACGTGGGAATTCACTTTATTGTTCATTTACATTCATCTGATCAAAAGGGGACAGCATGACCCAGGACCTTAGACTCATACAAAAATATTTTTCTGCAAAATCTTTCAAAATTCTAATGGATATTGTTCAAGAGCTAGCCAAGGACCAGTGATGAAAACAGATATTTCACTGCAAGTTGCAGAGTTTAAACAGCAAGTGGCTTTGGAGTGAATCCTTCCCAGTCCACACAGCATGGTGTATAAATTCTTTTCATAATATTTTACCTATTTTCTTTTCTCAATCCATTAAATCCCACTTCTACTACCTGTCATTCCATGTCCTGACTACAGTGAATTACTTTCCATTCACAGAAAACATGCTACTTCATGTTTCCATGTCCTTAGCCCTCTACCAGATTGTACATTATGAATCATTTTGTTCACTAGCTTCCCATATCTCCTTGTCTGTTCGTTGGCACGTCAGTGAGTTGCCGTTAACTATGTGGCTGTATGGCAAAGGAGGAGTCATTCCAGGCTTACAGAGGACAGTCCTGCATCCAAGTTTAATTACCATTTACTATCAGACTGTCTTCATGTTTGTTAATCCAGTATTTTGAATGTGTGATGTGATGATTTTAATGTTTATTTCATAGCGAAGTTAGGAGACATCTGAATTGCTGACAGTGAAAACAAATGAAGACATGATGAGTAGGTGTTTTTAGGTATATGTGTATATGCCAGTATTTGCTGATATATTATCATCAAATTACATTTGAAAAAGCATTTTAATATACACAGTTATATTAAACTCTGTTTTTTCATATATTAAACAAAGTATTAAAATTGTATATATGTTTATTAAACTGTTTAAAGCTAATTATCTGTGTTAATGGAAACCAACAATAGAGGTAGTATTAGCTCTTATTGTTTTTAATGGTATATTGTGATTACAAATAATCGAGCTTTAATATCTTTATAATGTGTTTATGAGAAAGCAAAGGATCAAAAGGTCATGGCATTTCTTATGGCTTGTTATCTATTGAATTCAGGATTCACATATTTGAAATACAGATGTAGTGGAGAACTGTAGCATATCTCAAACAGTTTTTCCTCCTGTCGTCTCTAATACTACAGCTCAAAATGAAACAAAATAAAATAACAGTCTGCTAACTGCCCTACTAAGCAGTTCAGAGGGCACAGATTTAGTTTGCTCCAGCTTCCTTTGTTTTTATGGCTCTGTCGGTAGATTCTCTTGCACGGGAGGAAATAAGTCATGAAGCGATGGGTGCTGGGACCGTTGCAGGCTGCTGTCCACAGTCAGCTGAGAAGCGTCGGTCACATCCCTTAATGGAGCTACCAGAGTAAGCATTTCATGGTCTGTGCTATAGCAACAGTTTTTAAAATACGGCGAGGTTATTTCTGATAGTCAGTGCAGTGCTTGACATAAAATTTATTTTTTATACCATAAGAAAGTTATATCTCTATCAAAACAGCAAAGATAATGAAAAGTTAACAGAATGATACTAGTCATCATTTTTGTAATTTTAAAGCTACTGTCAGAACACTTTGTCACAGACAAATGTCTTCACAGAAGTCCTAGTTACAGATTTGTACACTGAATGACCACTCGACTTTCCTAAATTGATGTCTATTTACTAACTCTTAAGCCTTGAAGGAACAATAAAATAAATCACTTGATATATAAATAGAATATGTACTTAGCCTTTCACAAGAATTATATTTTTACAGAGTTACTTAAAAGATTGTTATTGTCATTGCCCCTTCAAGGTTTAAAGTAAATTTTGTATACATATTTCTTCAGAGTTTGTCTTCCATTGTTTCACATAGTTAAAGAAAATATTGGGGTTGGGGATTTAGCTCAGTGATTAGAGTGCTTGCCTTGCAAGCACAAGGGCCTGAGTTCGATCCCCGGCACCACAAAAAAAAAAAAAAAAAATATTGATGGTCACACCTAAAGTATTTTCCTGTTTTTAGCTGATGTCATAAATCTCATATTGTACATTTTGGCTTTTCACTTAGTGACAAAGAAATAATGTTCATTCTGCCTCTTGTAACTTGCACTCCTTCCTGCCCCACCTCATATATTCTTCCATATTGAAAGCACGCCAAACTTGGCAACCTTGCTTCATATTTCTTGATGGATGAGTGATATTGCAGTGAAGTTGAGCAGTTGAACCCTTAAGGCGGTGGCATAGCCACATTCTAGTTACACCAAGACCCACCTTACTTCCTGCACAATATCTACTGTCTCAAATAAACGTCAAGCAAATTGGGCACAACTCTTTGGAGAACATTAGTTGCTGAACTGACTTCCATTTCATTACAAAATGTTTTATTATGCTGATTATTTGGGGAGATTCCGCACACTCTGAGGAGGAACTTAAATATTTTCAACTTGATTTATGTAAGTGCTCCATCACTCATTCTAGAAACCAATACCTGCACTGTCGAAAAGTTAACAGGTCGATTTAAGTGTATGTTGCTAAAGTCATTTTAAAATAACAGGTTTAGTTATTGCCTATCTTGTTATTTTTAATAAAGCAAATAGCATTAAAGATTTTAGTTATATGTTTTACATGTGCACAGAGTTATATTTACAATACTATTCCTAATGTTTGCCACATTTAGTCCTTAAGGATATACTGATGAGAATTTTCATTAACATAATAGACATACAACCCCAGAAATACCCTGTTTCATTCAAAGTAAAAAGTTCATTTCCTAGATGTGTCTCAAAAGGGAAACAAGAACAAATGAAAATTGCAATTTGCCAAATGGTAGATGGATGGACACATTCTGTCATGGGATTGACGAAGCTCTAAATGTGGGAAATGTTCATAACAAGGCAAATTCATTTAATTGGTAAAATTACTTGCAACAGATCAGGTACTATAATTTTTCTTCAGGCACATAAGAAGCACCTTGGGCATTACATCAATATTTAGCATTAACAAAAGATTTAGAAAATGAAAGGAAAGACTAAAGTTAAAATATAAAGATGTGTTGTAGTCACATTATGAATCTACTTATAACCTCTTTCACAAGCACCATATTTTTTTACAGTTCTATATTTTTTAAGAAAATATAAACCAAGAATATTTTTATATTTAACAGCATAGTCTGCAGTTTTAAAATTAGAACTTAAAATTTGAATTAAGTGTACACCTGAAGAATTTAGTCAGTTAACACAATACATGCAATGGGGGATTTGTTAATGTTCTTTTAATATTTTTTAAATGTTCATTTAATATTAAAATTAATTTTCAGGCATTTTTCAGTGTCCTAAACCCTTACCATCATAAATGTTTTTATATTTGGGTCACAGCAATACCATATTTATTTTTAAGCAATTGTAAATGGAAGGGTATTTCTCTTAATGTTATTAAAATACTTATATTGTATAAGAAAAATGATCATCCCAAAGTTTCACATTAAAGTCATTTTGATTTAAACAAAAGGAAAGCATTTCAAGGCTGAATTGTGATTTAGTTTTACTGTCCCAAATTTAGCTCTCTTAAATTTTCAAATGAATATATAAAATGCAATTTTCTTACATGATTTTAATATATATAATACCTAGTAAATATTACTGGGTATTATTTGCCTCTGGCAAATATGAAGCATAAAGGCAAAATTTTGTTTTTTGCATAAAAATGTTAAAACTGCAAAATGTATGAAACTGTTTTTTCAAAACAATGTATATATATCTGTAAGTGAAGGCTGATGATTCCTGAGAATCAAAACCAGTAGACTGCTTCCTGTGTTTTGCTGCAGCCTCCTTGCTTTGAGAGAATGTGTAGGTTGTACTACATGGAGAGGAGTTTGAGTAGGTTCTGGGAATTTAGTGGGTGGAGTTTAAAGATGAAGGAGGTCAATGAAACTGGAGCCCACAGAGCACCATAGAGGAGCAGAACTCTCATAGTGCAGTAAGAACGCCACAGACTGGCAGAGGGTCTCTAGTGAGAATTAAGCAGTCAGCGTCGGGCTGCGAAGGAACTGCAGAATTCAGGAGGGAAATTGCATCGCTCCTGGGATAAAGATTACAGTGTCTGCACAGAGAGGTCTAGAAATAGTTCCTCTTCCACTAGGTTGGAAAATATCATGATAAAGAAAACAGTAGATTGATAACAGAAATATTTAACTTTAGAGGACATGATGTTTTGGTGAACTTGTAACATATTAAAATTCTATCAGAAATAATAAAGAATTTTAATAAATGGCAAAGAAAAAGCTATCAAACATCCCAAAAGATAAACTATGATCCCTAATATCCAATAAAAATTACTAGGAAGAACAATAAAAAATGGAAAAATCCCATGCTGAGGAGATAAATTAATTAAAATTTTAAAAAGTATCGAATAATACCAATGTTAAAAATAAATACAAGTACACTAAAACGCTGATCAACTGCATTGCATGTGTCTAAAATATTGAAATGAGAAAATAAGTACTATGTAATATTGAGTAGAAACATGGAAGATACAATGAAGCTTCAGATTAAAATTCTAAAACTTAAAAAAAATCACATGTGAGCTGAAACATTCTTTATCCATTAGATACTGGAAAAGGAAATATTAGTAAATAAAAGGTAGACTATTAGAGATTATTCAAAATAATATGTACTATTTTAAAAGAAAAATAACTTAGGATGAGAAAAAGCAAAAGTAAGATATATAATGACTTTGAAAAGAATTAACATATAAATATCTAAAGTTGCCAAGGGATGGGTGAGGAGAATCATACATACATTTAGCAATGATCAAAATTTGCTAATCTGTTAAAATCTTCTTGGGAAGTTAATGTTCTTGGATATTAACTTTTTATATAGTTCGTGTGTTATAAGATTCATATTTTCAATGATATTACTAATTGGGCCTCATCCTATAATTCTTACATTATTTTGGTTCTAGAAAATCCACATCTCCTTTTCTTTTCTTTATTTTTCTTTTTTTCTCATGCTGGTGTTCTAACTCGGTCCTTTTGTTTAATTAAATTAAACAAATCCTACTGTATTCATTTAACCTTACCAGATAAGGATGAACTAAAATTTGATTCCAGATAGTACTGAATTTTATTTTATTTTATTTTATTTTTATTTATTTATTTATTTTTTTTTTTGGTGCTGGAGATCAAACTCAGAGCCTTGCACTTGCTAGGCAAGCACTCTAAGAAATGAGCTAAGTCCCAGCCCCAGTATTGAAATTAAAAGTGAATTTATAAGTAATTTTTAAGTACCTCCTAAACAAGAACCATTTGATTTACATCTTTTCATGTATCTTTCAAGGCACACAAATTCTTAGTTGAGTATTTTATTCTAACCTGAACGTGTTAGATGACTTTGCTCTAGGTACAAAATCATTAAGGCTTAATATAGTTAATGACTATATGAAGGGAGAGGAGGGGAATGGGAAAGAAAGAAACAGCAAAATATATCATGTAAAGGTACAAATTCCCTATGATGAATGTTATCATTGTGTATACCTAAAATGTACCACTAAAATTAAAAAAAAAAATACACAGACACAGATGACATTAGTTTCTTTACCAGAAACAATGAAAGTGACATGACAGTTGCAGAATATTGATAATATATTGAAGAAAATGGACTAGTATATGATACTTAATGAAAATATCTTGCAAAAAAATAAGCCTTTTTCCAGATATACACATGCAAAAAAACTTGTCACAAGTAGTTATGTGCTAAAGAAATACTTCAAGTAGAAGAGAAATGAAATCAGAAAACAATATAATTCTACTCAAATAAATGAAGAGCACCAAAATGGTAACCACATGAACAAAGAGCAACAAAATCAGGCTTTAAGACAAATTTAAAAGTAAATGTGCAAGCACAAGCACAAGGCCCTGAGTTTGATCCCTGGCACCAAAAAAAAAAAAAAAAAAGTAAATGTATGAAAAAATAGCTAAAAGCCATAAAACATAGGTATTAAGATTCAGGAGGATAGAGGACCAAGAGATGGAAGGACGGAGATGGAGGGAAAGAAAGGGAAGAGAAGAATTAAGATGTATTATGTACATTTATCAACTCCAATGATGAATATAATCATGAAGCAAGCAGGTGCTAATAAAAATAAGAAAAAAATCTTAGGGCTGAGGATTTAGCTCAGTGGTTAGAGTGCTTGCTTAGCAAGCACAAGGCCAGCAGTTCGATCCCCAGTACAAAAAAAAAAAAAAAAAAAACCTAAAAAAAAAAAAAAAAAAAAAAAAAAAAAAACCTTAAAAAAAATAAAATTAGATAAAATAAAATTTATTAAAATCTCATTTCGTAAGACTGCAAATGTGATAAAATGTAATTATAATAATCATATAAGTGCTCAAGTACAAAAAGGCAGAAAAACATAAAAGAGTAACAAAGGACAGAACCACAATAAAGAACAGATAATAAAATGATATAATTAACACTAAATGTACCGTTTGTTCAACGTGTGATCTGCCTTTATTGTTTCCTTCATTTTTTTGTTTTGGGCCACATCAAGAACATATAATTTAGTTAATATATGTAAGTAAAAAAAAAAAACAAAAAACTCCATATATGTACAAATGTATGCCATCCGGTTAGACATACCATCTTCATCAATGTAAAGCTTGTAACAATGGATTAAAACAACAAATCTTGTGTTGCCTGCCAGGTAAACACTATACATAGAGAAAGAGTATAGAAGTAAAATTATGGATAAATACATAACATGACATGTTAATTTTCTATAGGTGTTACAGATTTAGCAATGTAGATGTCTTTTTTTTTTTTTTTTTTTTTTTTTTTTTTTTTTTTTTTTTTTTTTTTTTTTTTTTTTTTTTTTTTTTTTTTTTTTTTT
>PVJO010008052.1:0-54198 GCA_004026905.1 Hystrix cristata | reverse complement strand
GAGTTCACTTCTTTGTGGCTGAAGGACTAATTCCTTGTTTTCTGAGAGTGGTCAGTCACAGGTCGCACTTGTATCCGGGGTCTGCTCTTATTTCCTTGATATGTAGTCCTGCCAGGTCATCACATTCTTCCAATCATGAAGGCCCCAGGGCTTTCTAATTAAAGTCACACAGGATCAAACCAGACTCTCTTGTGGTTAACTCCAAATCAGTTGGTTAATAACACAATAAAAAAACACTAGTCCGTTGTATTCATGTTTTTCCCACATTCAAAAGGATTGGCTGATATAGGACACTCATGTGAAGGGATTTAAACCTTGAAGGCCATTCATAATTTTGTAGAGTACAGCTCCTTCTCTGCCCACCATGAATCGACTCCCTTTCAGAATGCAAAATTCCTCCATTTATTCCAAATGTTTTCTAAATTTTATCTCATCAAAGCATGAACTCTTGCGCAAAATCTCTAATCTAAATCTAAACTTGTTCATCTTCTCGTCCTCCTATAATTAAAAATCTTATCTAAATCAGTTGTAATTACACAACCCTGAATATATGCCATCTAAACACCTCTGGTGAACACAGTACCCAATCTGTGAACCTGTGGATTGAAGAGACAGACTACCTGTCCTCAACATGTCCCAACACAAAGTTGCCAGAGTAACCTTGTGGAAAGCCACAGTCGTTCCGGTTTTAAAAAAGGAAATATGAGCATTAGATCCCCTCTTTCATAACCTTCCAGTTTTCTTTATCTTCTGTTAGGATTTGACACAAATGGCTTCATTTTGATTTTGACAATTTTCATACAGGCGTAATATAAGCTATTACTTTCCCATTGATCACATATACATTATCTCACTTATTCATTGTATCAGGTGCATGGCAGGGTAGAAATCCAGCCTAATCTTAAATTCTTCCTTTCTAAACTCTGGACAGTATTACTATTTACTTTGTTTTTTAAGCAATATCACTAAAGTTGTGGAAGAATTTTGGTAGATAAAATGATTGTTTGCTAGTGCTTTCAGTCTTTCATCTTTCATTTTCATAGTATTTCCCTAAATTGTCATAAAACAGAAATCATTCTATTTTTGATTATAAGGAAGTTTAAATATTGTTGAACATATATTATGATCATTTAGAAATAGTATTCAGAATATACTTTAAAGGCTTCCTTTAATAAATACCTATGAAGATTTATAGAAATACTGTATTATGTCTTATCTTTTCCAGCCATGCTTCAGTTAAACTTACTTACTTTCTAATTCATGTATTTTCCATGTATCTTTTTTCTGTGCTATTTTTAATTAATTTTATTTTTATAAGCTATTTAAACTCCTTAAATGAATACCTTAATATTATGAGCAGCCAGTGCTATGAATTGATACACCATGTTACTGTAAATGAAAACATGACTAAATATCCCAAATTCTAATGCCTGAAATATTTAATCTTTCAAAGATTCATTTATAAATATTCTCTATAAAATATTGTTTACATCATAAGATATCCAACCTTTGCTTTCCAATGACTAAAAAGTAAGTTTATCGCTATTAGTATTTTCATTCTTGCTTTATGCTTCAGCATTTGACAACTATTTGTCTTTTATTATTCTAAAAGTATCATTCTTATTTAATATGCGGAGTATACATATATATATTTTCTTATATTTAATGTAAAACTATGATATATTATGTTTTTTACAAATAAGGATGAAACATGAACATATGGTGGACACTTTCTGGCTGACAATAATTTAAATATAATTTGTTATAATTTATGGATTCCTTTATTAGTAATATCTTGTTACTTCGAGGGGATACCATACAATTGTACTTATTTTTATTTTTCACAAAATATCTGGTTCTCCCTATATTAAACCTAAAACTCAAAGCCTGGGTGATAATTATATTTAGGATTTACATTCCTATATTATATTTAAATTTTTTAAAAAATCAATAGAATTTCTGAATTATGAAAGGGATATATTTGTCACTGGGGGAAACAATTTTATAAAAACTGAGAAGTTAAACCATTTTTTTGAATCATTACAATTGATTTTGTAATTCCACTTTAAGATGACAAAATCAAGTATAAAACAAACAATGATATTTTATTGCGGAATATTGTGGTTCATGTTTAGTTCATCGTTGCTGAATAAAATTCAAAGAGTTTATGACAAAAGGTGTATTGAGGATACCCATGCTTGACTACAGTAATTCTAGTTTAGTAATAATAGTGAGATGAATTTAAAGTAATCTGTTAAAGAAGTAGGATTCTCAGCCTCATACAATTTAATAGTCACTCATGAGTATTTCAGGATGTTTTAATAGATGAGGGTAAGGGAGTGATGTTGCAATTAACAAAACATTATGATATCCTATTTTAAATTTGTTGAAGCCAATGATGACCAAAGGGTTTGTTTACACTTTCAATAAAAGTGACATTAATTATCTCTGTGCTTATGAGTTATAATCATTCTAAATTTTTAACTGACAATCAAGATTTTGCGTTACTGAGGAAAAAGAAAAGGATAAAGAAAACAAAGCAAAATTGTATGTCTTACAAACTAGCAAGAAGCATGAATATGACTTTATTTTAGCAATGATGAAAAATGGTTATAAACAAATCAATTGCAAATCATACTGCAAGCAAAAATTTCAAATACTAGGTGGATAACAAGTTCTGTAAAGTTAACAATTATTATGATATTTAGTATTATTTACCTATGTCATTATCTTTTAATACCAAACATATTTTATTGGGCACATCGACAGTAATTTTGGAATAGTTCCAGAAAGGATATATGAGAATTACTTTAACTATATTCTTTCTTTTACTGAAAACAACACTTAAGGATGATTTAGGGAATTTACAGGGAAATCCATGTAACACTATTCCTCCTTAAGAAAAGTTGTCCAATATGTTCTTAGCCTAGTTTCTTTATTTCTGCAGGGAAACATCATCAGATGTAAGCATACCTGGAAAATGTCTTGAAATTGGGATTACCTATTAAAGACGTTTCTACCAGAATGGACTATGAATGAGAGGCACAAAAATATACCTGGAAAGTGAAGACTGGTAAGTTACTATGTGGTATTTTCACATAATTTTCCACTACTTTTGCCAGGAGCTCTACTTTGTCTAAGGTAACGTATACTTAAGGGCTAAACTGGCATTATTTTTTGTTTTCACATGTACGTTTTTACTAAATCTCACATGATTTAATATTTCAACACAGAGCTGCATCTAATCTAGTCTTATGATTTGAGATGCACCATGCCTACAGAAATGTAAAACTTAATTCTCAAATATCTCAACCCCGAATGCTAACATAGGAAGATGATCAATGAAATATTCATTTTAAGAATGCTGATGTCTTACACATTTAAATGTTTTCTTTTCATGGTTTGCTTCTAAAATTGAGGTTTAGGGGCTGGGGATTTAGCCCACTGGTTAGAGTGCTTGCCTTGCAACCCCAAACACCAATAAAATAAAATATAAAATAAAACAAAATAGAGGTTTAGGTAATTCATCCTCTAAGTTTGACTGTTGTTGATGTCTCAGCTTTCATGTTCATTATAAAATTCATTCTGCAAGAAAATACACTTACATTTTAGTAACTTTTTAAGTTACTCTGTACAAGTAATAAAATTAGCTAGGAAGTATGCGATGCAATGTTTTGCAATGCTTGTCCTCATCTCACTTAGATCAGATATTCCACTTCCAAGAGTGCAGAACAGCTTTCCCTGGTCTGAATGTACCTTGATAATTATTGGCCAGAAATCTAATTTTTAAGTTACTAAGAGATTAAGTCTTCTAATAAAATGACATCAAAAAGTTACTCTTTTAAAATTGCTTCTGTTTCTTTTTCTATTTGTCATACTACCATTGCTGTAGCTCAGCCAGTATTTGTTTTGTGAGGATAATAAGCTGATCTCCCCATCTACCGGGTGAAATGAAGAACAAGGAATCCTATCATTGCTTATGGTTGCATTCTTACTCAAAAATGGGCAGGCACGCCAGAAAGAGAGAAAAACAGAAAGAATACAATGACATGGCATCTGTGACTGACTAAAATGTTGCAAGTATGCTGGGTGTGGTGCTTCATGCCTCTAGTCTAGCACTCAGGAGACGGAGGGAAGAGAATTGCCACAAATTCCAGGCCAGCCCGGACTACATAGTGAGTTCAAGGCCAGCCTAAACTGCAAAGTGAGACCCTGTCTCAAACAAACAAACAAACAAACAAAACAAAACAACAACAACAACAACAATAAAAAAAAAACTTTGCAACTAGACAATAGGCAAAGCCTCCTTAGAATGTAGTAAGGTCACCTGTGTCACTTGTACAAATTCTAACAAAGCAAGACAAAAACATATGAACAAGGACAAAAATCCTGTATTTTAAAGTTGGCATGAATGAATTTCTGCATTAGAAGGGATTAAAAAAATTGTATATCCAAAAAAAAAATTAAAAAAAATTGTTTATCCAGTGTGAGAGAGATGCAGGTTTGCAGAAAATTGTTGCAGAAAGGACACTGGGGAGACAACATATGCCAAAATCCAGTTTAAATTCAATTATTAAAATATGTATATGTTCTTAGAATTGATTGCCAAATTATTTTTCTTCTACTCTTTAGATGTATTTTGAAAGATCAATGACTTTATTATAGATATGGGCACTATAATATTCTAAGTGTATAGGCTGTCAAGAAATATTTAAACACGGGTATATAGTTTTTACCTTTCCCAACCTAAAAATAATTCCTTATTCCTAGCCTCAAAATCAGTGGGTTTCAATGTTTTACAATGACTCTGATGGTAGCTTCTTAAATCGTATTTCTTAACCCCAATCTCCATAATTCCTTGCTGCTTAATTCCTTTATGTTAGAAACCAAAATTTTCAATCCACTCAGTAACTTTTGTCTCTGTTCCAAATGAAAAACTTTATCTCAGCCATTTTCCAACTTTTTGCTTTCTTGATTATCCATGTGATACTCCCAGCATCTGCTTTTGAAGATCTCAGGTGGATTCCACTTGAATCTCAGTGTTTTCCTGAAATAGGCTGCAGTTGCCTCAGTTGAGATGGAGATGTGTGGGTTGTTAACTCTTCTCTTAGTTTCCTGGTTCCACGAGGATGTTTTTCTTCTTTGACTATTCACTGTAACAGGATTTTTGCCACCACGTTCTCCCTGTATGAAAGCATGCTTAACTTCAAAAGGCCTGCAACGGATTATGTTAAATCCCCAAATTTGAGGACATGGATGCTGCTCTGAATTGTAGAACTTGTGTAAGCTTGAACAAGCCTGTACACTTCTGGTCATATTTCTTGCTTGACAAATACTTTGTTTGAGTTATTTGTATCATCTTTCTCAAATATAAAATAAAATGACTTCATAGATCTCAACTCAGCTCTTTGCTATGATATATTATCTTAGTGTCCAAATGCACAAGTGTGCTACTATTTTATTTTGCTGTGGTGTATATTTCACTGTGGCACAAAAAATCTCAAAGTCGCTGCTCTCAAAATGGTTTTAATACATGCTATTACTTTTCTATACAACAGTGAACCAGATTAGGAAGAAGATCAGATGGATATATTTCAATGCCATGCTTTTGTGGAGTATTATGCTAAATTACATGAAAATTTTATGATTTTGGGTCTATGAAATGATTGTTAGTTATGACTCAACCCAGTGAAGTTTGAAAACAAGATCAACTTTTAGCATTTAAGAGAAATGGAAATATAATACACGGCTGTCATTGCAACTCATTCACATGTAAATATGAGATACTCATCTCTCATGTTTACTGATCATATAAAGTTCCACATCCATTTTATACATATTTACTTAATTTTGATAAATCACCATAATTCAATAATTCACATTCTCTATCTCCTTTGTATTCTATCCGTGCATTATTTCCATTATAACATGGATGAGCGTTTCTTTTAAAATTGTACTATTATGATATTTCTGAAGCTGCATATGTTAATTAGCTTTTCAATTCTAACACAAAATACCTCAAATACACAATTTCAAGGAAGAGAGGTTAAATTTGGCCTCAGTTTCACAGGTCCCAGTCCATGGTCAGCTGTCTCCAAGACAGAAACATCATGGCGGAACTGTGTGATAGAGCAAAGTTGTTCAGCTCAAAGTTGTTTAGTTCATCTGCTGGAAGCAGATAGCAGGGAACCCAGAAAGGAATCCTCACAGGACAAGATTTGGTCTCCATTGTCATTCCCCTACGACCCATACAGATATATCCAGAAATGTGCTTTACTAGTCTGGTAATTGTTCCTCAAGCCGATAGAGTAGATAATCCAGATTAACAATCATATTACATATTCAAAATAGAAAACAAGTTCTTGAGGGAAATATAAAATATTAATAGATAATAATAATTTAGTGTAATATAAAATAAGTTGCTATTCTATACATGTGAAAATATATTACATATAAAGTCTTTGTGCTAATTGGGTACTGTTAATAATTGATATCTCTGACATAAGAATAAATACACTGCCAGATTATTGTACTTTAGAGCACTAATGGTTGCAGTGAAAAGTGATACGTGGTGGGGATACTACTATTTTAGAATGCAAATACAGAGAAAAAAAAACAGAAAAAAAAATCACATTCATTTGAGAGGAATATTTTTTCTAGAATAGAAATGAAATTAAAAATTAAAAATACATATCTACACATACAACCAAGGCAACAATTTCTAAAGAAATTTATTCTCTATTTTAGGACAGAAGGAAAATTTGTCTGGCTAAGCCTCATATTTGTGACAAGTTTTCACATTGTCACTTCAGTAATCCATGAATATAAGGATTAATCAGTTCTTCCAGTGACACAATATGTTCCTGTCAAGTTGAATTCCTTTTAAAAGAAACTGCTGGCCTGAACATTGAAGATAACAAAAAATCAACATAAATTTGTAAAACTTTTCAATACTTGCAAGTAAATATGTCTTACTGATTAACTTTTTAAAAATATGACCTCAGCATAGAAACTGAACCACATCTGAACCCCAAATGGTATATGCTTTATAATATAAATTGCCATTCCTTTTATTTTTATAAGCTATTTAAACTCCTTAAATGAATATGTTAATATTATGAGCAGCCAGTACTATGAATTGATATGATAAGTTACTATAAACGACAACATAATTAAATATCCCAGATTCTAATGCACGAACTATTTAATCTTTCAATTATTTGGTTATAAATATCCTCTATAAAATACTGTTTATGTCGTAGGATATCCATTCTTTACTTCCTAATGACTAAAAGGTAAGTTTATCACTATTAGTTAGGCAGTGATTGATTCTAAAATCACATTATCATATTTCAAATAATTGGAAGTGAGATACATAGCTAAAATTTTATACCAGTAAAAAGAAAGTTAAAAATAAAAAAGTAAAAACAACACTATTTACTCTTTTTGACAAGGACTGCGTAACACTTATGCTCACTTTATAGTAAAGATCTGACAAACTTTGACATTACTTAATGCAGTTTCATGTAAAAGCATATTTTCCGTTTCTTATATACAAAGTAAATTGCTAAATGTTAAAGAAATAAAGGTGGAGCTTATTTTGCCATTGTAAATTAGATTGTATCAGTTTAACAACAAGTTTTTGGTGATCAACTGAGTTAAAAGCACATTGTTTCTAGGAGAACAAAGATAAATCAGATGTGGAGACCATCTTAGAGAAAATTACAGTCATGAAAATTCCCAGAGAGCCCTATTAAGTTTAGAAAAAACAATGGAAAAATCAGGCAATGATAATTCCATATTTGAGAAAAAAACAGTATTTAGTAGGTCTATGCACATTAATAGCTCCTTGATTTAAATCTGGCATCCAGTTGAAGTTCAAAAAATGGATGTTGGATGAAATAAACTACTTTATGCTTGCACAAACAGTATATCAGTAATACCAGAATATAAAAATAATGTGATTTTTTTTTCTTTGGCAGGTTGCAATAATTCAGAAGTTTTGTATTATTTTACTTAATGAATTAGACTAAACCTCTATTTATTAATTGATCTACTTTGTTGACTCCACTTAAAGCTATTCAAGAAGATGATCAGATTATTATTTGATTCTGAATAGGTCATATTACACATAAAAACTATTACTAGTTATTTCTTAGGAGAATTATATAAAATTAGAAAGTGTTTAATCTCTCATAGGTGCCAGGAAAATGTGTCTTAACACAAAAGGTCTGTAGAATCGTTTTCAACTTTGGTTTATCAGTGTGATTTTTAGTATTATTCCAAAATGCAAAGTAAAAAGCACCATTCTTCGCCATTCCACGTTTTTATTTATCCATAATTATTTTACACAAATAAGAAGAGAGGGAGAGGAAAAGAAAAATGTTTATGTTTCTCTTTTCAAAAAATTGTAACAAGGTCTTTGAAATCAAATTGTATTCATCTCCGTTAAGCTTTGCTTGAGTCTGGTTAAAGTATGCGCTTGAACAGCATTAACGTATTATTTATTATTATTCATTTTTCTCTTGCAGTGAATAGTTCTTGTTTTCATATACATTCTTGACATTTTTCAGGTTGAAATCTTAGAACCTATGAGCTACTCGTCTATACTGCTTTATTTATGACTATAATAAACATAAGCTAAAATTATCTCTAACTTACAATGTATTTTTTTCTTCATTGCAGTGCTCTATGCACAATAAGAATGGGTTAGAGCATTTATCTGTATGTACCATTTGAACATTTGAAATTAGTCTGACATGAATGAAAACAGTTTAAAATGAGTTACTCCATAAATTAAAAGTGTGTGTGCTTGCTCCAATATAAGCATATAATTGCCGGCATATGGCAATACTATATGAAGCATATGTCTTCATTTTGAGTAGAACATATGGAACGTTTTTAAAGTAAGTACATCATCAAAATATGACAGGTTTGATAAAGGGTATTTTTCCAGTAAGTAAACAATTCCCCTGGGAGCAAAATGTGAAAAATTGATACTAATGTAATGCAACTAGAAATCCTAGGTAGCTCACATTGATGATTACATCCCTGAGGTCATTCTTTTTCTTTATTAAAATGAGGTTATTCTTGTTTATATTCTTGTTTATTACAATGTCATTTTAGGTTGTTTAAATGCTCAGATGTATGTGTGTGTGTGTGTGTGTGTGTGTGTGTGTGTGTACATGCATGTGTGTAAGCGAGGGTATAGGTAATCTGGTAGGTAGAGCAACGGTGGTAATTCTATTCATTCAGCAATGACATAAACTTATCTAATGTTAAATGAAGAACTTTTAAACCTTTTCTTGACTTGGAAAATAAAAGCAACCAACTACATTGTTTTGCCCTTAAAACATATTTTTAAATTTTAAGCATTATTACAGGAGTCCAATAATCTCAGGGTAGATGTTTCCTGTGTGATACATTTGATGAAGCAGACAGCATAGTAATGGATATATTCTTGAAATGCCACAGTGGTGTACACTGAACTGGTACTGAGGGTTGTGTTTGTTCCCTCGGCATGAACTTAGATGACTTTGGATTCTTTAAATGTATGTGATGAAACTTTTTTCAGTACTGCACACTGATATTAACCTCGATCTTTATCTCTGGCTACATACTATTTGTTTTGCCCTGTCTTCTGACTTGTTATACATGTCAATTACAAATTTAAAGTATTAAAATAATAAAATTATATATCATCACTAAAACTTAACTACAAAGCATTTATAAAGAAATTTTTGTTAAAAATGGAGCATCAGTTTAGTTTGTCAAAATTTAACATCAGTTTTGATAGATTATTTATTCTATTTTTCTTTCAATTTTTTAAAAACTTATTTTATTCTTTAAAAAAACTTTTAATTTTTATTATTACACTTTTGCAGTACATAATGATTACACTCCTTGTGGGGAGTTGGTATGTGTATAACATATTTTAATTCTTTTTCATCTCATTCTTTCTCTCCCCCTCCTTCCATCTTTATGTCTTTTTGTTACTCCTTTAGTGTATTAGTACACGTGTGAAGTACACAATGTTTACGTTCCTCACATTTTCATTTTTCTTAGCTCATGTTTACAATATATTATTATTACATTCATCACGGAGAGTTGATACATGTACATTACAAATTCTAATTTTCCTCTTCTCCTTCCCATCTCCTGGCCCCCTCTCCATTTGCCAAAGGTCTCTGTTACTTATCTGTTGTTTTGCTCTTTAATTATTTATGCTTTCAGTTTCTCATATAAGAGAAATTAAGCTTGTGCTAGATTAACTTCACTTCACATTATGGCCTCAAGGTGCATCCATTTTTCTACAAATGGCTCGAATTTATCTTTTGTTATAGCACAGTAGTATTCCATTGTGTATAAATAAATTCCACATTTTCTTTATCCATTCCTCTGTTGATGGACATATGAGGTACTTTGAAGATTTAGCTGTTATGAGCTATAAACTTGGCTATGCATGAATCATTGTAATATGTCATTAACTATTTTGGGAAGAGCTAGGAGGGGAACAGCTTCGTCAAATGGAGTTTCTATTTGTAGTTTTCTCAGAAATCTCCATACTGATTTCCATAGTAGCTGTAATAGTTTACAATCCCTCCTCCCCCACCAAACATGTAGAAGTGTTCCTTTTCCCCTGCATCCTCCCCAGAATTTGTTATTATTTGATTTCTTGATGATAGCCATTCTACATGGAGTGCGGTAAAATCGAAGTGTGATTTTTCTTTTTAATTTACATTTATCTAATGACCTGAAATACTGATTTTTTTTTCTTTTTTTCATGGGGTTACTTAGGATTTGTACTTCATCTGAGAAGTGTCTATACATTTGATTTGCCATTTTTATTGTGTCTTTTATTTTAGGGGTCAAGGTTTTTTTTTGTTGTTGTTGTTGTTTTCCCTAGATATCAGTTCCTTGCCAGAGAGAAGCTGGAAAACCTTCTTCCCATTCTGCAGGTTGTCTCTTTACTCTTGTTTTTTGACTTGTTGTCCAGAAGCTTTACAATTTGATGTAATTCTATTTGTCAATTCTTGATGTCTCTGCTTGTCCAATTAAGTTTCTGTTCAGAAAGCCCTTGCCTATTCGTGTATCTCCAGGGTTTTACCTATTTTATCTTCCATCAGATTAAGTGCTTCTGCCTTAATATTTAGATCTTTCATCCATTTTGATTTTATTTTAGTACAGAGTGTGAGACATGGGTCTAGATTCGATCTTCTGCATGTGGATAGGCAGCACCAGCTCCTTAATCTAAAGAGCAGGAAGCAGTTACAGGGTGAAGAAAGCATTGGCAAAAGTGAGTGGAGTAACAGAGTAGGCATCCAAAGTCTGAGCAGAAATGGGTAAAACCCAGAGTTATGCGAACAATCAAGAGATGCTTATATCAAAAAGTTTTCTGTGTTTTATGTGTCATTAATGCTGTGTGCATTGGATATTAGATAAACATATTTTTGTGGTGTAATGGATGGAGAATGTAAATAAAGATTAAAAGCAAAAATCTCCTAAGGCGAAGTGTTTCTGCCAACCTGTAAGTAAATGAAAACAGGTAATTAACAAATGAACGAATCTGAAAAGCATAATAAACAAGAAAAGGAACTCAACTTGAAAAAAGTTCCAAAAATAAAAATTAAAGTAATGAGCTATAAAGTGTATTTCCTGATTATATTCACAGCATTTAATATAAGGATATATTAAAGCAATTAATCATATTTCATATAAACACACATACACATGAAAAATACCTGGAAATAAAGCACACTACCAATACTTCTTTACTTACAATAGTCTTATGCACTAATTAATACTCATCAATAGAAATTATTGCACATCAAAAACGCTAGGTCAGGGGCTGGGGATTTAGCTCAGTGATTAGAGTGCTTGCCTTGTAAGCACAAGGGCCTGAGTTTGATCCCCGGCACCACCAAAAAAAAAAAAAAAAAAACCTACTAGACATCAGAGCTTTGCTGCTCAGTACACTGAAGGATACTACTTCTTTACAGCTTTGGAGTGCCATCGTAGCATTTTGAAAGTGTACCATGCCAGTTATCAATAACTTCAGAAAAGATTAAAAGTACAAAATAATATTTTTCAGTGAATGTTTGCAACATTTATGTCATTTTTGTGTCCACGTTGAAAAATTATAAGTTGATGATTGTATTCATATTATTTAATTATTGTTTAGGATATTGGTTTGGAGAAAGCAATAAGGTAAGCCTGTCTCAATTTCTACTGAATACAATTTTATGTTTTAAAAATGTGCTTAGCATGTATTAAATTTGTACTTCTATACGAATGTTTGCTACTATAATATTGTAATTTTAAGAGGAGCAATTTGTAAATATTGCACATATTGAAAACAATTGACAAAATTTTGACGATATTCAGTTTTCATATTAATAACACAGTTTTTTTTTTACTTCTCAAATGTAAGAAATGGGTTCTGAGATATGTTTTGAAGGTATCTACTGTCAATATTGTCTAAAATATTACAATGAAAAATGTGTATGATTTCTAGTCCCATATTATGCAATAGATATTATGAAGTCACTCAGGTCAAGAGAAAAGAGTAGAAAATCAAATTTTAGGGTATAATCTCAATTTAATAAGTACTTTATAAGTCATGTAGTGTATTTTCCTGAATTTTGGGACTCTTTAGTTTGTTAAATTGAGCAAATCACTATAAGTACTATTAAATTTATTTGTATGTATAAGTTTACCCATTTGCATAAATGAATTCCTCATGAAAATCAATAGATTTTCTAAAGAATTAAAGCTTATTTAATTCTTTAGATCTCTTGAATGTGATGACATTCAAAAATTTTTTGTTTCTTTTTTTTTAATTGTTCAACTCTATAGTTGTGTTATCTTTACTATTGTCTGTGTCATGGCCTGTAGTTCCTTTATATTTGTAAATATAATTTCATCTTAATTTTGATTTTCTTTTTAAATTTAAAAAGATGATTTATTGACAATGTCTTTTATTGTGGAATAAGGTAGAAAGATGAATTGTTTTCTAAGTAGCTTATGGCTTACACTAATAATACTTATTAAAAATTCTTTTCACTACAAATATAAACCAATATATTTGGATGCAGACAAACCTCAAGGATGTCAGCATCTAAATCTGAATTATGATAACCACTTTATTTATTTTTTCAGAAATATTTTGGTCATTTTCATATGTTTCTTTCCAGATGGCATTATGAATTTCTCCCAGTATCTAACATAGTGGCATTTTTATTTGAGATCAGCTTTATGATTTCATTAAAAATTGCTATTTTCTTACAAAATTATTTTCCTAAACATGAATACAATAGATATTCCAATTTACTTAAATTACATTTTTAACTTAAAGGCTAGTTATAATTTAGTATAGTTGATCTGCTAATGCTTATTACCTAAATTTGTGAGTCATTTTTTGGTGGTGTCATAAATGACTTCTTGCCATGTGTATTAGCACGTCTCTTGTCTGTATGACACTGATTTTTACCCAATAATCTTAATATTTTCTAATTGTATCTAGTTATTTCTGGATTTCAGATTATAGTTTATTTAGATATAAATATATAATACACATAATAATTGTGTATTCTTACAAATTAAATAACTCTTATTTTTTATTAATTGCATCAGTGAATATATGTTTTAAAGGAAATATGAGTCTATGATAGTCCGTTTTGCGTTGCTGACTATCACTGAAAGGGATTTTTAATGTCAGGAATTTACTGGTTGTTCAGAAAACAATTCTAACACACAAGAAGCAGCCAAGAGTCTGGGGTCAGAATGGCTGGTTGTTATTGTGACTTGATTGTTACTATTTGTATAATGTTAAGAAAATTATTAAAACTCTTAGTGCTTCAATTACTTGATCTCTAAAAAGGGGATAGCCATAATACTTAATCCATAGACTTGCTATATTGAGTACGACACGGGGGCTCTCTGCTCCTGCGCGCCTCCCGCCGCGCTCCTCCCGCGCAGCTCCAGCCGAGACTCCAGCCAATGACCTCAACCACATGGTCTACATGTTCCAGTACAATTCCACCCACGGCAAGTTCATGGCACTGTCAAGGCGGAGAAGGGGAAGCTCGTTATCAACGGAAAGGTCATCTCCATCTTCCAGGTGAGAGATCCAGCCCACATCAAGTGGGGCGATGCTGGCGCCGGGTATGTGGTGGAGTCCCGGTGTCTTCACCACCATAGAGAAGTCTGGGCTCACTTGAAGGGTAGAGCCAAGAGGATCGCCGTCTCTACCCCTTCCACCGATGGCCCCAATGTTTGGGATGGGTGTGAACCACGAGAAGTTTGACAACTCCCTCAAGATCATTAGCAATGCTCCCTGCACCACCAACTGCTTAGTCCCCTGGCCAAGGTCATCCACGACAACTTCGGCATTGCGGAGGGACTCACGACCACAGTGCCTGCCATCACTGGCACCCGGGGCTGCCCAGAACATCATCCCTGAGTCCCCTGGCGCCGCCAAGGCCGTGGGCAAGGTCGTCCCTGAGCTGAAGGCGAAGCTCACTGCTGGGCTTTCTGCGTGCCCACCCCCAACGAGTCGGTGGTGGATCTGACCTGCAGGCTGGAGAAAGCGGCCAAATACCACGACATCAAGAAGATGGTGAGGCAAGCATCAGAGGGCCCCCTGAAGGGCATCCTGGGCTACACCGCGGCCTACACGCGGGTTGTTTCCCGCGATTTCAGCAGCGACACCTATTCTTCCACCTTTGACACTGGGGCCAGCATTGCTCTCAATGACCACTTTGTCATGGTTATCTCCTGATGTGCCAGTGAATTCGGCTATAGCAAAGGGGTGATGGACCTCATGGTTCACAAGGCCTCCAAGGAGTGAGCACCCTGGACCACCAACCCAGCGAGAGGACGGAGGAGGGGGCGAGGCCTCGCTGTGGAAGTTGCTGCCCCATTCAGCCCTAACACTGAGAATCTCCCCTCACAGTTTCCCCCGAGACCCCCCTAGAGAAGGGGAGGGGCCCAGGGAGCCCCACCCATCACGCACCATCAATAAAGCTTGCTGCACCCCCCAAAAAGATATACTTGTATGTAAATCAATTAGAAAAATATTTGACTATTAGCCATGCTGAATATATTTGTGTATGTCTACATTCACACATGTGTATACATACATCAATATATATCTATGTCCATGTACATGCATAGACTTTTCTAATGTAACCATATGAATGTAGATAAAGATATAGATTTATGCTTCTAAGAAACAGAAATAGATGATCAAGTGAACTGAATGCTCTACAGTATATTTAGAGATGATCCTATAATTGCTGATCCTCGAATACGATGAATTTCATTAGCAAATAGTATTGAACTATTATTCAAATATCATTGGTGGTATGATAGAATTTTATTCACTGTGATTTAGTTTAAAATTTATACTCCTATTTATGTGTAAGAATGGCTGTATTTTACATACAACAAATTGTATGGAAATGTATCATAAATAAAGATGAGAACACTAGGCATAATTGTAATAACTGTAGAGTACACAGTAATTTAACTGCAAGTATTTATACTTGCAATAACTGTAAAGTACCACTCATGTCAAGATGTAAAAATTTACCAGAATTCCAAAAGCCCCCTATATAGCTCCTATCCACCAGTGACCTGCTCCATAGATTAATATATCCTATCTTTTGAAAACACGGGTATTTTACCTATTATATATATTTACACAAATTGATTCACAAAATGTTACAATTTATATTATATTGTAGTGATGTTTTCATTAATACTGGACAATTATAGTATGAAATAGTTTGAGAGCTTGAGGATTTGCTTGCAGTCTGACACACAGTTTTCCATTCATGAACTGAAAAGTCGGTTTATATCCATTAGATGAAAATAGTCTTCTAATCTTTCCCTTACTTTATTTTACCTTTTGGCGGAGATTGACAAAGCATAATTAAGAATTCCCATTTCCATGTGTTTCCATCAATTCCTTTTAAACATTTTCTCTGCCGTGCATGCATTATAAGTTTAAAGACTGTGCTATTTAGTCCATAAATATTTGTATTCTTTTTTCATTGTAGATTGTAAATGTCATCTTATTTAATTGCCTTTGCTTCCTCCTTTAAAACTAATACCAGAAACAGTAATTGTGATACTTTAATTTTCTTCATAATTTGGTACTTTAAAATTTTGGCCTAAATATTGTACTTTTAAATTGAACAGACTATACAAACAAAAAATTAAAATCAACTTTAATAATAAAAACCGAGTCAGTTGTTTTCTGTGTTAGTCACTTGCTGCTTAGGACCTGGGCACTATCTTTTTTATGTAGATTGTAAATAGTTCACTGAACTGTTTCAATGAACTGCTTAACTTGGCAATTTTCTTTTTCTTTCTTTCTTTCTTTCTTTCTTTCTTTCTTTCTTTCTTTCTTTCTTTCTTTCCTTCTTTCTTTCTTTCTTTCTTTCTTTCTTTCTTTCTTTCTTTCTTTCTTTCTTTCTTTCTTTCTTTCTTTCTTTCTTTCTTTCTTTCTTTCCCTCTTCCTTCTTTCTTCTCATATTTGAGAACCTTTCTGTCTTATTTGAAATGTAATGGTAGTAATATTTTAAGAGTACTAGAGGTCAAATTTTGATGACGTCCGTAGTTATAACTAGCAACTGGCTAATCTCTGGGTTGTTGCTAAGTAAAAATGTGTATCATGTAAGTGTGACCTGAACAGCTATGTATTATAATTTATCATCTTCTTCTAAACTGCATTCTCTAACACAAATAAAAGGATTATAAATTCTAATAATCAAAACATCACTTCAGTAACAATTATTTGTACATTTAAGCACTTTGGAGGATTAATCTAAAAATCATTTTCCAAAATAAAGCCTATTTGTATTATTTTATTATATAAATGTGTACAGTTTGCCATAGCTGTGGCAGTATTGGATAGCAGTTCAAGTATGGTTTGGATTTTCTTTTGTCTTCACCTAAACTCAAATTTAATTGCTAGTGTAACAGTGCTGAGACGTGGTGACTCACGGCAACTGTGTCATTACGGAGGGTTAATGGAGATCCCCCAATAGTGAGTCAGTAATCAGAGAGGGGATGTCATGAAGCTGGTCAGCTCCTTTGCTCCTTCTCGTCAACACATTCCCCCCGCCCCACTGCAGCAAGCCCCTCACCAGACTTCAGCCGATCCCATGCTCTTGGAGTTTCAGAAACAGGAGTGGAATAAACTTCTTTTCTTTTTAAATAATCCAGTCTCGACTACCCTATTATGGGAATAGACAACAGACTAATTCAGCTTCTGTAGACCTAAAGTGAGCTTGTAACTTTTGTTATGCAAATGCATTCTTTACCTATTCGTGATTCTTCTTACACCTCCACAAGGTTGCTTAAAATGAATGTGTAGAAGCAAATAAGTGAACTTGGGAGAACTTGAATCTGCAAATATAATTATGCACTTTTTCAAATTATAGCTAGATAGCTAGATAGATCTATATCACCAGGATACACTTTCACTTCATTGTAGGGTAATTATGTAATTCACCTTTGATAATATTCTAATTAAGACACAGGGCAATATGGTGGAATAAATTCTAAATTGGCAATAAGAGAGAAAAAAATAGAGCCTTAAGTAACTCACTCTAATCAAGTTTCATATCTGTTAAAATAAGAATAATGTTTGACCAACATTTTTTATGGTGTTTCTGGGAGAAGAAACAAAATTGAAATTATTTGAGAATTTAAAGTACCACTCAAATATAAAATGATAGGGTCTTCCTAATAGAATGTTAATGAATTCATTAAAATACTATGAATTGTACATATAATTTATGTTATAAAAATAAAGTAGGACTTCAAAATTATTAAAATTATTCCTCCATCAAAATTGACTATATGCTTTCTTCTAACTATTTTCCTGGTTAAAATCTGAGAATTAAGCAGGGCATGGTGATACATGGGAGGCAGAGGCAGGAAGATCTCTGTGAGCTTGAAGCCAGCCTGGGCTATATACTGAGTTCAAGGCCAACCTGAACTACAGAGTGAGACCCTGTCTACAAACAAAAATGAAAAATACCCAAACCACTTGCTTGCAAAAAAGAAATCTGAGGAATTTAAAAAAGTATACACAAGTAAAGTTTCGTGACTTGTTTTTCTAAATTGTACTCCAATTAAATTGATTTCCGCCTTTATCAGATAAAGTCAAAACAGTACTATTTTACTATCATACAGTATTGTCAAATGTATCCAATACTCTCAAAATAATTGATTGCATTATGTATTTTAAAATACATCAATATTTCAATAAGAAGTATATGAAATCAAAGTCTGGGTTAAATATTAACATTAAATGTAGAAATTAATTGTGTGTACAAATGTAGTTTAAGAATGCTTATTAACTAAAAGATTAGCATTTTTCTAAATTATTTTAAATTATGCTTACAATTTCATGCAAATTTCATCTTTAAAAAATGTATAGAAACAAGATTTAAGTACACATTTTTCTCCTATAGCAAACATAATCTTACCAAAAGTACTCGTTTCATGCATATTGATAGAAATTGCCTTGACATTTAGATATTTCCTCTTAGCTTGAATAGCATCAAATAAAATTGTTTTGTCTGCGTGGTGGGCGAGGTGAAAAAGAACCTTTCCTCACCCTCCATGTTTACGCTCAGTTGTAAAGTCAAATTACAATTTGGTCTAGTGACAATTATACACTTAGAGCTGCAGTTGCAATAGGAAGTCTGGGAGAATTTTTATACATTAGAAAAAAAACTAGGAAGTGTGAAAATTGCTATCACCTCTTGTCAATTTGTGACATCTACATACTAAAAAGACTGGTTCTTTCCTATCATATGGATAAAATTGTTCTGTCATACACATCAGCCAACTGTTATTTTGTTTTTTGAGAAACTGTGATAATGACTTTTGGGGACCTTTCCAAAAAAGAATTTCTTGAGGAAAAACACAACAAACTACGTATTGAACATTTGTATGTCTGTGTACACTTGGTAATGTATCAAGGTAATTTTTTGTGTGACGTGACTTCTTTCACCTTTCAGATTGTATTGTTCTCCATGCAAATATTGTGATAATTTTCAAGTAAGGGTTTCTGCTGAATTATACTAAACCGAATGTTATTATTACATGCAACAGTGAAAATGTCATGTAATACTAGAAAATTTGAGGAAAATTACATATATCTTTAAATGATTCTTTACAATAAATGTAAGTATTAGTTTGTTTATGAATCCACAGCAGTGTATCACTCCATTTGTCATTCTGACAAAGACATAATCATAATTTTGTACATACTTGTTATTCTTTAATTTACTATATCCTGATATCTATCAATTAACACATCTGACTATTTTCCCCTGTACTTTTTAGCTCTTTCATCTTCTCTCCTACTTTATATATAAATGTGTTTTTAAGTGATTGTGAAGTAAATCTGTATTAATTTTATTGTACTTCACCTTAATAGATTAGTAAGAGAAATAAGTTAAATTTATTATTAAATGCAATCCTAATGCTATGAAGTAAAACCTTCATTATATAATAAGAGAAAGAAAACCATGTGCATTCAAACTCGAAGTTTGTCTTAGGGACAGTTTCCTGGAGATTTTAATTTCGTGCCAGTTAATTAGGTGCAAACCAGCAACAGTAGGGAAGGAAAGGTCATAACCATTGTGAGAAAGACTGATAGAGAGCGGGATAGTCAAATATAACCTCCTAAGGGAACTTTTTCCCACATCTTCAATTAAATAGCCTCCGATTATCCTGTCAAAAAAGTATAGTTTTTCTTCCTCAAAGTTTCAAAATTAGCATCACAATTCTATTGAGAAAGGCTGTTATTTGGCTCCCAAACAATTTTATTTATGTTATCAAGTACCTGAGAATTCTGTGACACTGTGGAAAGAACTTTTTGTCTAATAATCAATCTTTGATTTTGATATCGACTTCATGCTAAAATATAATTAAAGGGTCAAAAATAACAGAATATGCTCTCAGAATTATTTTTGAAGAACTATAAGAAAAAATTTTTCTACAGATAAATCTGAAAAGATTGCCCTTTTCTACACTCTGCAGATCTACCTTTTTAATTCTACACCTTCTAAAGTATGTAACAACTTTACACAATATCAAAGATTTGTTCTGATCATATTTCCTCCTCTTTCTCTTCACTATACTTTTCTACTTTCCCTCCTTCAAATTGTGTATTTCAATATTTTCTATTAAATATTAAGTTTCTACTTTAATACTTTACCTTCAGAGAAAATATCTATGAACTGCCAATCTAAACCCATCCCCACATGTTAAAATCTCAACTATCTTCATTTGTTCTCCCTTATAAAAATATTTTGTTAATTTTTCTTACATTCATTTTGGGCATTTTTCTCACATGATTAGATCATAAGCTCCATGAAATCTGTAGTTTTGTTTCTCTTATCTACTTCTGTTTCTCTGAATCTATAATTTAGGTAAATCTCAAGACATGACTGTAGACAGTAAATTAATGGATACATTTATTATCTTGCGCAGCCTTGTCATTTTAAATAGACTTGCAAAGAAATTGAAGAAAGGTTTTTAAAGTTTTGTGTTACGCCCACTGACTGATCTCATACTTAGTGCTTTGATTTTTTACTATTATCAGATGTGAAACTGGCTCCCACTGAACGAATCAAACTTCAACAGAACCGAGAGTGCAGGCTCTCGCTTGAAACTAATTTTTAAATTTTGGTTTGTCCTTAGTGATCTGCAGCCTCAGACAAGCTACTTAAAATCTCTAAATTAGTTTCCTAACTTATAAAATTATGAAAATAAAATATACTGCATTAGAATGAACAGAATGTGTTTATATGGAAAGATATTTACTGAAAGGAATCAGTTCATGCCACTGTGGCTACTGGACAATTAAACATCTACGGTGTGGACCAGCAAGCTGGAGATTCAGAAGAGATAATACGTTCAAACCCTAAGGCAGTCTGATGAAGAACTAGGGATAACCAATATTGTAAATGGATTCCACAGCAAATCTGCTAAAAACTCACTGATTTAATGTTTGAGGGGTGGTGCTGGGGATCTAACTCAGGGTCTTGTGCTTGCTAGGCAAGCACTTTACCACTGAGAAAAATCCCCAACCCCACTGATTTAGTCTTATCCAATTCATTCACCGAGAAACACCCAGAATAATGTTTGACCAAATATCGGAGCACCTATGACTCAGTCAGAATGACACTTAAAACCTCAAAGGGCTTTTTCTAGGACATCCAAAAGTCATTTATGGTATTGTAAACATCCAACATATTTTAAATTTTCAAAAGACATCATCTAGTATGGGGTTTTAGGGCTAATAATAATTACTGATAACTTTGTTTCTATTTTCTCAATAGTTTTCATGAAAAATAAACCCATCTCATAAAGTAAGTAATGGAAAAATTATGGTTTTAAAGGAGATGTAGACAATGTAGTAGAACTCATGAAAATCATTATCCCTTAAAATTCTGGTCAGTTTGGTTCTCTTGACTCCCATAATTCTCACATACAAATGGTAAATCCTCAGTAATGAAGTGCTGCCTATGCTTGCAGCCATCCAGTTTTTACAGTATTTTATTACACAAGTCTTAAGCATTACTCAAGACCCACCTCAAGCTTTACTTAGCTTTCTGTTTCCTCCGAGACATTTACTAATACCTTGGCTGGCACCTACAAACCATAATATCATTGTTTCTAATTTTATCATCAGTCAATTCATTTTTAATGTTCAAAATTATGTTCCAAGAATCTATGATTCGAAAAATGTTTCATATAAAAATGTAAACACTGAATGGTGGCTAGCAGGGACTGAAGGGAGAAGATGTAGGCTGGAAAGATGTTGTTCAAGATAAAACTTTTAGTTAGATAGGAGAAATAATCTCAAGAGATTTGTCTTATAAAAACTAGTATATTTTTGAAAGTTGCTAAGAGTAAATTTGAGGCGTGCTCACCATATAAATACAGGCAAGGTAATATTTAAATAGCTCATTTTTGCTCACTTTATAGTGTATATGTTGCAAATTTCAAAATAATAAATTATACCTAATATATGTGATCTTCTTTTTTCAATTAAAAAATAAAATGACTTAACTAATTAAAAAGAAAGCTATGATTTTGAGCCTTTTTTTTAGATTCACTTAGTGGTAGAATTCAGATTAAGTGACAACAGTATTCAGAAAAATGTTATTAGTGCTATTAAGACGACGCTTTAGTTAGCACAGACTACTAGAAATTTGCTTTGGCATCTTATTTTCAACTCTGAGAAATTTCTGAAAGAGAGAAATAAGCAACTTAAATAGCATCATATTTTATTAAGAGCTGGGTGTTTCACTACAGAAAAAAATTTATTCAAATATGTGATTAAACCATGAGGCTTCTTACTTACCCACATTGGAAGCGGTACTCCATAGAACCACTGCAAATATGTTCATATCGCAGAATTTTGTCAGCAAGACAAAATGCATCTCAACAAAATATAGATATTCCATTAATATTAGAAAAATCCTTTTTGAAGTTTTAAATAATCATTTAACACTCTGAAATAGTAATGCTTGGATATATTGATGAATAAGACACTTTCTGCCTTCCCCCACTTGTTTTAGAGTGTGTGCTACAGAGGGCGCTCATGAGTCAAAGTGAAGGAAGTTAAATCTTAAATCTGGAAGGCTCTTTTCACTTGCAAGGTCCTAATTAGTGAAGAAATATGAAAGGATGCCATTCGGGCTACAAGATATCAATTTTATTGCTGAGAAGTTGGATTTGTATTTGAACCTACTTTTAAACAAGGTCAAACTGAACTTCTTAACTAAGTCGGGAGATGTAGAATGGGGAGATCTCGGTGTGCAAGGGACGCTTATCTTTGTCTTCTGCACACAAGGATCACACTCAGCCCTGCACCATTCACACGAGTGTAGCCAGAAAAACCCCAGGTATCCAGCAACACTTAGCATAAGAATCCCGACCAACACATAGCAAAGCATGGGGCGTGTCTCTACCTTAAGGTGTTGAGAGACAACGAACATTGACTATTTATATTTACTGAAGAAAGATTTAGGAAGAGAGATGGGCAGAAAAATTATTTTCCTTGGTCCTATCATGGACAGAAAGATAAATCTTTATGGTGCACATACTACACAAATAAGAAACATTAACTATTTTATGGTAATTTTTCACTAAATGTATAATCAGGTATCAAAACAATTAAATGATCCTTAACAAAAATTATTAAGAATAAAACTATGTGAGAATAAGTAATCATACCAAAAATGCTCCTGTGAATGAGGTTAGACTGAGATGATTCAAATTATTTTGAATTAGAAAATATAATCTTAAATATCTATATAAGTTTTCCATCTGGCCAGAACAGGTTTAGCACATCATGTTCTTTCTTTTCTTTTAGTTTATGAAAAACGAAACAAAATTTCATAAGAAAGTAAACAATAACCGTAGTTAATATATACTGTGCGTTGTTACCTTCAAAATAGTTACTCAGTGTACAAGACATAAACCAAAAAAATAGTAACACAAAACTTTCTTCTCAATTATTTAGAACTAGAAGTATAAACAGAAAAAAATGCATTTATGTTAAAATATTTTGAAACAATGACATATATAATTTGGGGAAGTATATAAACTTCTCCCCACTTCCTATTAATCTCTCTTCTATTTCACTCTTTGTGTATTTATAGATATTTCATGTTTCTCATATAAGAAAACCATGCACTGTTTGTGCTTACGTGTCTGATTCATTTCACATCATATTCTGTTTTGCATAAAATTAAATAATATTCAATCACATTGTATTAAATATATGACAAGCAGACTAACAATTTGAACTCAAGCTCTTTGAAGGATGCTTTCAAGATGAAGGCTAAAATAGCCGTCCTTGTGAAAAGCCATTTAATGGACAGCTTATGTCTAAGCAGTCATGTTTGGCCTTCTTACATAACTTGCATTTGTATTCAATCAGTATAACATGGTAGAATATAAAATGTTTTTTCTTGCTGATGTACTTGAGAAACTATTTCCACTAATATTGTTTATGTATCGACTAAATTTCACAGCATTTTTCACTTTCCTGTGATTGTCCTAAATGTGTCCAGAAAGCTTTGAGTAAATATTAGATTTTCTTGACATCTATGTTAATACACACTCAAATTTTCTTTAATTATCTGAACATAAATAAGTATAGCTTTATGTGTTGAAGCAAAAACAGAAATTCCAGAATTTAACTCTTTGAAGATGGAAGGATCTTCCAGAATACCTATGAGCGTGGAAGGAGGGCTCTCTGCTCCTGGAAAGCACCTGAACTGGGTTTGAACACAGGATTCAGCGAGAAGGGAGCTATATTTCAAATGATTATTTGATTTAAATGATTGCAAATGATTATTATTTGACTAAAGAATTCACTAAGTGAATCTGTCGAAGGTAATCACTAAAGATATTAATTCTGAGTGACAATCAGGGACTCGATTTAAACTACAGATTCAGGAGTACTGAAATAAAGGATAATTCCAATGTTAGGAACTTTTAGCGTTGTAAGATTGACAAACACCCCTTTTTACAAATGAAAGAGATTGTGACGAAGGAGGGAAAAAAGGAGATCCCCACCAGTCTCCACTTTCTCAACTCCCTTAACGATTAACAAAAAATAATAAGCAAAAACGCCAAGTCCCAAGTCTGTCTCATGGTTTTGGTGTCTGTGCCCCCATCAAAACTGCCACCGCTATTAAGACAGGGCAGTTTCAAGTAGGACAGTTCTTGCTTCAAATTCAGGAGCGAAGTGAGAGAGAAAAGTCCGCGGTTCCCTCAGCACATCTCCCAGGTAGCACGGCCGCTTCGGGTGCCTCTGTAGGGAAGATGGCTTCTCCGGAAGCCCGAGGAGCCTGCATGGCCACAGCCTGAGCTCCTGAGGCAGTAAGCTTCCTGGCTGGGGACAGGATTGGGAGAGAAAAAAGACAAGACAGAGGAAAGTTTCCTCTAGGCCTCCAGATTTCAGGGGAAACTGAACAGGAAAGCCACTGATACCATATTAGTCATTCCCCTACTCTGAGCTCCCTTCCACTTCTCCTTTTCAGTTCTTACTCTTCTAAGATTCAGATAGCTCTTTTTTGGTATTTTGCCCACAAATTTTAGTTCTAATCAATAATAAATGTACGCCGTTGTAAGATTATTCGGTCTTGGCCACAGATCGCAAAATCTCAATATTTGCTTTTGAAACAACTGATTTGAAATGAGAGGCAAGAAGTCTGTAAAATAATTAAAACATACGCACAAGTGTGGGGAGCAGGGTTCTAAAAATTTTAGTCAGTCTATAGGAGTGGTGAAAAGATTCGACCTATTTTTCAGCATTTTTTTTCATATTAGAAAATTATGACTGAAACATTGATAGCATATCAAAATTAATTCATTCAGGAATTATTAAGTTCCCTTAGGAATGTCCTCAATGATATGTGCATAATGATAGTAATATTTTAAACCCCAGGGACACACTACACAGTACAAATAGAAGCTTAACATAAAATATCTTCAAATAATGATGGGCAGTATATATGAATTTAGAGATGAATACAGTATTCAAAAAACATAGGCAGAAATGCGAAAAAGGATACAAAATTAATGAAATAAACCACTATGAATTTTAAAAGGGGCAGAGTGCATTAGGACAACAGCCAGTTTCAATACATGAGAGAATATGGCCTATGTAAATTACTAGAATTCATGTATGAAGAATAATAAACATCCAGGTAAAGACACACGTATCTTTAAAACACAAATAGAACAAGGCTAAATGAATGAGGTTTGTTGGAGAAATACTTAAACCAAAAAATTTTAATCTGGTAAAGTTGTCATTTACTATATATGTGAAGACAACAGAGGAAAATATTAAAAATTTGAAGACACCTGCATATTCTCTAGCAGAAATTGATTATAAACTGTGTGACAGTCAGACTTCATGCCTAACAGTGAACAATTAAGCCTTTAAAAGTAACTTGAAATAGCAATTAAAATTATGAGCACACCACAGTGGAGACGTCTACTAAATATTTTTGATGCTCCTCTTTATCTAGTCACACCGGAGGGTTATCTTCCTCGGTCCCTTCAAGTTTGGTGTGATTATGAACATTGTTTTGATCAATGAAATATGAGCAGAATGAAAGATCTGGCATGTGGTTTCCCATTCCTTCTTTCTCCTCTGTATTAAACTCCAAATACATTTTGAGAGAGTAGCATGTTAAGACGGTTGAACTCTGGTCAACATCGGTCATTACTGAGTGCCCAGAATAAGACCAATCTGTCATAGTCATGCAAAATAAAAGAGAAGTACATCTTTTCATTAGTAACTGAGGCGTACATTTGCCCAGCACTTTAGAGTAGCCTAACATATAATAACTTATAAACACAATATAATGTTCAAATTCTAGAAGTGAAAGCAATTTAGCAGATAAAAATATTTAAAATGTCACTATAATTTGTTGCAGTCCTGTCATTCAGTGATTCAGTAAATAGAATTTTACTTGTGAAATTCATATATTTAAATTCATGTCTTCAAAGTAATGGCTCAAAAAACAAAAATGTTGTGAGGATGCTGATATAGCTCAGTGGTACAGTGCTTGCCTAGCATGTCCAAGGATTTGGGTTGAATTTCCAGTACCACAAAAAAAAGAGAATGTCTGTAAATTTTTTAAATTATTAAATTCCAAAGGAGAAACAATGAAAATATTGTATTATTTACATAATATATAGCTGAAAATTAAAAAAAAACACATACAACCATAGGTGCCAGATTCATAGTAATGATTAGAATAATTGTGAATTAGAGAAATTCCTGTATTTAAGGAAATTTTCTAATTGGATCCAGGTTCTTCCTCCTTAAAAATTATGATTCCATTATTCGTGTTGTAGAATTGACATGCCTTTCATTGGTCTACCTTTCCCTTTTAATATTAGTGTCCCATTTAATTATAGTCATGGAGCCTATTAAATAGTTTTGTTAAATACACATTCTTTGAGATGTGTAGTCAATGAAACTTCTATGAACAGTACCTTTGTTGTCACCTTACGAATGGACAAAATTTTAATTAAAAGTCTGGAGCCATAAAGCCCCTAGCCTTTGTTAAGAGTGTCTGTGCTCGAGAACCTTTAATCAAAACTCTAACAAACCGTTCAAAGCTGTTCTTGAGGGGTTTTTGTTTGTTTGTTTGTTTGTTTGTTTTTGCATACCCAGAGCCTGCAAATGCAAGCAGCTTAACATAATCCTGCTAACTGTATAGAGATTTTCATGGTCTCTTATGGTCATTTAATCTGAAGATTTGGGGTCATTCTGCTCCTTGCTCCCGCTGTTAATATCGCCTATTATCACCAATGGCATCTGCAATATTAAGTATTTTCCACTAAAATTAGGACAGTGCTCCAGGAATGTGCCTTTGGAGCACCTGACACTTCTTCTTCCCCCCTCATTGCCTGACGGTTGTTAGTTTTCCAGTGTGGTAAAGAGGTGGAGAGGTGCTAAGATGGTAATGGGAACAGTGCATGTCAACACATCACAAAACACATTCTTCTTTCAAACATATTTTTGGATTTTCTAAACATCCCTCAGATAGTTTCAGTTTTTTACATAATTTCTAGAGTGCTGAAACAGTTGACTATTTTCTTCTTTTGTCAATGTTGTCTTCCTTGCTCTTAAAGGAAAACAAGATTTTTTTGTGGTCCCTTTTTTGACATTTCTGATAACATCACTCTTTATATTCTGCTTCTTATCCAAATGTATGGTAATTTTTTATTTGCTCCAGTGAGTTATACTTCTTGCCTTCTAAAGACCTTGTTATATAATTATTTACCTTGAACACATTATGTGTCTTAATCAATACAAACACACTGAAGTATAAAAGAGGCTCGTGCTTTTTGTGTTTGTCTTACTGTGCTAAAATCCACGAAATTCTATGCCTTAAGTAATATGATGATCTGTGAGTGTGTAGGGACTCCATTTCCTATTCTTTCTGTAAAATTTAATGTAAAATGTCACCACACATTCCACATTGCCCAGACACACAGTCAAAAAGGGACTAAAGAGAAGCTATGTCATTTTCATCCTTCAAATATGTGTTTTTCATAATACAGTTTACCCTAAAATATTCTGAATTGAAAGATACTAATTCTCATATTTTTCCTTTCCATATTCCCATACTTACCAACAGAAAGTTAAGATTCTTAGTGGATCAATAATGTCTTGGAGGGCTGGGGATTTAGCTCAGGGATTAGAGTGCTTGCCTTGCAAGCACAAGGGCCTGAGTTCGATCCCCAGCGCCACAAAAAAAAAAAAAAAATGTCTTGGATATATAGTTTCTGGAATTTTTTTTAGTAAGCTAAGACTACACTCTTTAGCAAGGAGTATATTCTTTATGAGAAGAAATTTAGCTATGAGTATGTAATGTAGTATTTAGGTCACATCGCTACAGTAAAATAATAGAGGGTAATGAAGATCTTTGCTGCTTAGTGTTAAGCAATTTTATTACCAAGTCCATTTTCACAAGGCTTTATGTAAAGTTTTGCCACTTTATTTTAGGTAGGCAGGTTTTGGGCACTCATTCAAATATTAATGATGAGCTTTTTCTTTAATGTTTCTTTAATGTATTATACATGTGGATCCTGGGGACATTCTAATTCCTAACAAATTGAAAGAACCATTACACTTGGGGACTACAAATGCTATTTCTTTGATTTCTGTTCACATTTCCTTAATTGAGCAAACATATCAAGGTGCCCTAAAATCAAGAGGTTGGTTTCCTTATCATAAATAATTATCTTACTACATCTTGGTGGAGAGTCCCCCTTTTGTTAATAATAGGACACGTTTCGGAGTAGCATTCAAATGAATCAGTAACAATACAATGGAAGTATTATGCTCAAAATAGCAATGGATCTGTCTTTTGCCTCCCAGTTGCCATGGATGCTTATCAGGACTGAATTATCTGACATTTTAAAAAATAATTGACTAAAGCTGATTGCATAACTAAAGTCATTATGAACCAGAAGTAGAAAAAATATTGACCCAAGACAATTTTGGTCAAAAAATTACACACGTTCATACACCCACAATCAACCAATCATCAGTCAAATCAGAATATTAGAAAATATGAACCAGGATACAAAATACCATTTTAAAAGTGTAGACCAACTAACTACACTTATAATTAATACAAGAATTTAGACAATAAAGTAACTCAAACAAATAATGTCACAGCACATATTTTGTTGACATCCATAAGTGAAGAAGACAATTCATGGTGGAAATTCTTCCTAACTTTATTGAGAGGCAACCAAGAATGAGAGTAAGGCTTTCCATCCCCAGCAACCTTCCCCCCACACCGAAGAGTTAGGCTTTCTTGCTTATTTTCTGATATTCTAATAAGGGCTCCTGTAGTTTCATTTGTGATTTAGTTAACTCATCCACAGACTTAGGAAAATATAGCTCACAATTTTATCTTTTTAAAAATATATAGGCTATTAGGAGATATTTATTGCAGTTTTTTAACAGTTGAGAAGAGGATTTGTGCTTTACATGAAATATAAAACTTATAACCGGGTCAACTAAGACTATAATTCAATTTTTATTTTCTCCAAATGGTGCTAAATGGTGCTTTTTTTCATTTTTCTTGTTCATATTATTGATTTTTATCTCAATAGTCTTCAATTTTCTGTCCCTAAACTTTACTTTAGTCTTCTGGAACTTCTAAGTGTGATGGGATATTATTGTTATTTTATTTTTTGCTCTTACATTTCCTGATTGAGTAGACACGGCTTTCAGTCTTGTCATTTGTCCAAGAGAGGAAATGCATGGACGGTATTATTCTCTTTTCACCGTGGTACGTGCACGGGGTCACAAAATGTTGAACTCCGACAGTCTGCCAAACCTCCTCCTGGAGCTGCTACTCTTGTTGGGCACAGGCAAGCGGTCCCCAGGAATGTGTTAAAAATTGTCACTCGGGTCTTCCCCTTGCTAAGACTCTCCACACTATCCTCAACAAGAAGTTGCTGCTCAGAGACGTCACCAACATAGCACAGTTGTTCTTTGAGCATCCTTGTTGCTCTCCAGGGATTAAGAGGGTCTCTACTGTGGAGCAAACCTAGTCATACCTGACAAGCCTGTATTTGTATTTCTAGTTTGGGTAATTTAATAAAAGTTTGACTGAGATATCAAATATGTAGAATTAATTCAACTGGCTTACAGATATGTAATTTAATTGATTCTTTTAGTTAATGTACAATGTGTGATCATCAACAGTTCAAGATTCCCATTAACTCAAACATACTTCTTATGGCAATTTGCAGCTGACCTCATCCACAATCCTCTAGATTCAAGGGACTTCTAATCTACATCCTTCCTTTACATTCTTTCTCTATTTGGTTTGTAAAACAGGTATTTCATTTAGGAGAAACACTCAATATGAGAACTTCTATATCTCTTTTCTTTGTGTGGCACAATGTTTTTGAGCTTATTCCCAAAGTTTTGGTAGGAGTCAAAAAATATACATAGACCATTTTAGGAACAGTTTTCATTTTAAATCTTTCAACTCAATAGCATAGAACTGCACTTCATTTAGTTATAAGATCTCTTTTATAATAATATTTTCTAGTTCTCAGTGTAAAATTTGTACCTTTCAAATTATTTCTAAACTCTTTATGATGTTTTTCTATATAGAGATTTGTTTTAGTCATTTCATTTTTAGATTATTCATTGCTGCTCTAGAGAATACAATAGAGCTATCTTTAAATATCTGCTAGAATTCACCTGTGTAGATGTCTCTGCCTGAGCTTTCCGTGCTGGGAAAAATATTTCATTTCTAATTCAGTTCTGTTATTTTTTCTAGGTCTATACAGATTTGAATTAGTTTCAGAAATTGCATCTCTCTGGAGAAATATTTAATTAAATATGATTAATGTGTTGCCATGAAGTTTCTCATAATCTTTTAGCATCTATAAATCCATAATGATGCTCCCCTCTTTCACTCCTGTGTGTGCTCTCATCCCCCCATAATGTATGTATGATACAGTATATATAAATCTGTATTTATGCCTATCTGTGTATATGCATCTTTCTGATAATTTGACACCATTATTATTATAAAGTCTTCCTGTTTTATCTAGTAAGATTTTTACTTTAAAATCCAGTTGTGCCTGTTATTAATATAGCCAACTCTCTTTCCCTTCGAGCCACTCCTTGTGGTTATACTTTTTACATATTATATTATCAACCTATAAGAAAACTGTTAAAAGGTAAACTATCTATGCATAAAGCTTGTTGTAGTCACCTCACTCATTTCTGAATTTCTTCATTATTTTTCTCATTCAAGTCACCATCTGTTGTAATTTCCTTTTTTCAATAGGACTTTGTTCCCATTCTTTTCCTTACGCTGTTATTGTAACATACATGTATGCTTTAACCCCACGAAAACAATTGTGTCTGTATTGTTTTATGAAAGTGGTTTATAAATTTGTTGAGACAGAGGAAATACGCAACCATATTGTCTTCTATATTTATCTAGATAATTATACTTACTGGTGGTATTTGTTTACTATGTTTTCATTGTGTATTCCAATTTGTTTCTGATGCCTCTTTCTTTTAGTCTGGAGAGTTTTCTTTTGTGTTGTAAGGTAGATTTTTTACCAATAAATTGCCCACCTTTTTCATTTTCTCTGAAAGATGTTGTTATCCCTTAACTTCTGCAAGACAATTTTCCTGATTCTAAGACATTTTGTTGGTGGTTTGGTGTTTTGTTTTTGTGGTTTTATTTTTAATTTGAGCAATCAGAGTATGCTCTTTCATTGCATCTTGGCTTCCCCCCTTTCTTCTTTTTTTCTGATAAAAACATAATCTGTTATTTTGGGGAAGGGCTCTGGTGTACACTGAGTAAGTTTCCAAATTTCTTTCACGATTTTCTTTTTATCTTCTCTTCCTTCAGTACAATATGTGTGGGCATGGGTCAATTTGATTTGATCTTACTTACAGGATTTGTAATTTCTAGGCTAGGTACATTACAGCTTTTCACTAGATTTGTGAATTATTCAGCTACATTTTAGGATAGTTTTCTTGCTATTTTTATGTCTCTTCTTCATGCTAAGTTTCAAAGAAAGTCAGTACCACCAGGCTATGCTGCGGTAGTCTTACCCTTATGATCTGTCCGTCTCCTGAACAGATCCTCTCTGGAACCGCATGGGAGCCGCTGGCAGAGACAAAGGTCCACCTCTCCTGGAATGATACCCTCCTTTATGAGAAAAAATATATGTTAAGGTTTCTTTTCATATCATTGGCTTGTCCTCCTGGTGTAGAACCTCCTGTCCCAGAAGTGCTGAATGGAGGCAAACTGTGCTCACCCTGCTCACTCTGGGGCAGAGATTCTACTCATGAGTAGGAATTGGCTGAAGACAAGGGATCTAGATCCTTCTCTTCCTGTGCACCCAGAACAGAGCTTCAACAGAATGATTCTGGAAGAAACATTTGTGACCTGCTTCTCCTAGAAGGCAACCCTTAATATAGGGCTAGGATACAGAAAGAGCCATTTTTCTGGCTTCATCTGCTTGGGATAGTGTCCCAAGACAGATTCCTTAAGCTGGAACCAGGCAGAGAGAAGCAAGTCATGGCTAAAGTGAATGGATCTTACTGTTCTTACAAAACTCTGTACATATTTTTTCAATGAATAATTGACTGTTTGCTACATGCCTCAAGAAACTGCCCATTCTTCACCCTGACATAGGCTCTAAACTGCCCTTTCAAAAATGTGCCCTACTTTATATCACATTGAAGATAGCACTTTCTGACTGGTCCCAGAGCAGAGTTTGGGAACTGTTCTGGGCATGTGACCTGGGTGTCCATGATTGACAGGTGATGTCCACTTGTCCAGGTCGCTTACCCCACCCTAATCTCCTGCTTCAATAGGAGATTATACTTTGTTATCTGTTTACTTTTTTATTGTTGTACATTGGATAAATCAAACTTCATAGATATTTTGAGTGGAAGAAATTATATAGACAGTTAATTTTTGTAAGACCTTTATGTATGTCTTTATTTTCATAGAAAGATCTCTTAATTAGATGATGATATTTTCAATTATGACTTATCCATTGCTATATATGTCAGGGAAAATGAATAAAAGACTAGGAAATGTTCTTGTAAATGGGTTGTATTGGTATTAAAGAGAAAGGGGACGATAAGAAAATAACTTTGCATTGTTAATGCTCAAGAATGTTCACTTCTTCAATTATTGTAATGTTTATGTGACAACTCGACTGGGTTAAGAGATAACAAGATAGATGCTAAACATTATGTCTGGGTCTATCTTTGAGGATGTTTACCAAAAAGATTAGCAAATGAATCAGTGGCCAAAATAAAGATATGCCATTGCCAATGTAAGAATCTTTCAATCCATTGAAGGGCCAAGTAGAAAAATAGTTGGAGCAAGAGTGAATTTCACTTTCTTCTTAACTGCAGCATTCCATTCATCTGCTCTTTTCCTTGGGTATTGGATCTCCCCGATCTCAGGCATTCGGCTCCAGAGACTCACAAAGGAACTGTCAGCCTAGGACTAAAAGTAACATCACTGCTTCCTGGGCTCAAACCTACAGGCTCAGCTGTGCTTCCAGCTCTAGCTCTTCTGGTTCTCTAGGCCCGCAGATGGCATGTTGTAGAAACACTGCCGCCATAATTCTGTTAGCCAATTCTCACAAAATGTATATACCAAGACACACGTGCACTATTGGTTCTATTTTTTTCAGAAAACGCTACTACAGTTATCTCTCTTTGTCCCTCCATGGACATGCTTACAGGCAATATTTAAATTTTTTTTTTTCACTGGCAAGTAAATATCTTTCTGGTTAGTTTATATTTCCAAATTTTTCTGGAGACATGAATAAGGGCTCTTGAAAATTTTCTTAAATATAGAAGTTGTAGAACTGGGAATACACATAATAACCATTTGATACCAAGACAGAAAATCTAACAAAAAGCTATGTCCCTTTTAAATGAGTTTGTGATAAATCTTTAGTTAAATAATGGTGGGAAATATGATCAAAGCACTTAAAAAAAAAAAAACTTGGTAATTTTCAAGTTTATTATAGCATCGTGTACATTTAATATGTTACGATGCTAATCTCCAAGGTTGTATTTCATAAAATTATTAGACATTTTATTCAGTTAATCATACTTCATTCACAGCATCATCAATATTCAGCTTATAGAACTGTCTCATGACTGTAGAAATTATATCCAGATAAAGAAACCACAAGTGGACACAAAGGAAGCATGGAATAAATGTACACTGCTTTATTTTTTTTTTTTTTTGAAGAATATAATGCATAAAAACAAGTACACAAAAAAGAAGTACCCTATATCAGTCACCTTTCCTTTCTTTCTTTTTAAAGGACATAAGATTTATTTTAGTGCCTACTTCAGCATTTTCTGTCCATGGTCAGTCGGCTCCAGGACATGTACATCGTGATAGAAGGTCGTGGTGGAAGAACGCCGCTCATCTCTCGGAAGCCAGGAAACAGAGAGAATGAGAGTCAAACAGACAGGGTCGGGGCCCTCAACATTAGCCTGCCCTGACCCACAGAGACATAGCCAAAAATATGCTTTACTAATAGCCCAGGCATCAATCCAAACCAATCAAGTGGAAAATCAAGATTACTCTCTCATGAAGAAATAGTATGTGTAAATACATTAATATTTACAGAGAACGCTACCCAGATTCCAGAACACATTCCTGTACATTTGTAAATCCTGCACCTCCTAGGAGTGAGTCTTCTTCAGACTTCTTAGGTGGCAATAATTCTACTTATTTTTTCCTTTTTTAATATAAGTGGAATCTTACAGTACTTATTGTTTTGCCATGTTTCCTTTGCGCAGTATGTTGTTTAAGCAATTCATTTGTATCACAGAATAGAAGTATAGATATATATTGTTATGCCTGAATTGTAGACCATTGTTTGACTATGTCAACATTTATTTATTCAGCTGAAATACATTATGGCAATTTTCAGTTTGGTACCACACTACCTTGCAAATTTTTTACCTAACTTTTAGTGAAAGCATGCCCAAGTTTCTCTTGAATGGATATCTGCAGAGGATGTTTAGTCTACGGCAGACATACAGTTAACTTATTAGAAACTGCCGAAGAGCTTGGGAAAATTTAACAATGAGTATGTGAGTACTAACAATGTACAAAACACTGCACTGGTCTCCAGTCTATGCTACAAATGGTATTGTCTTTTCATTTCCATGCTGCTTCGTGCGAAATTGTATCATGTTGTGTTTCCATTTCTTATTTTCCTCTTGCTAACAAAATTGAGAACAACTTTTCATATTTATTGGACCTGTAAATGTCTCCTTTTATTTCATGTATTTTCAACTCTTTGACATCATTATTTCTATTGCTGCTCTTTTTAGTCATTCAAAGTTCTATATTAAAAATTGCCGAGAACCTCAGTTGAAATTATGGCAATGATAATGGGGATGAATATTGGGTATATGTTCTTGTAAAGTTTAGAACATACTTATTTATTTTTCACAGTGCTCAGAATTGAAACTAAGCCTCCTGCATGCTAGGCAAGTGTTCTTCCACTGAGTTACAACCCATGTCCTTAGAAAGATATTTTTACCTCCAGTTTATGCTTGGTGTTTTGACATATAGTTACATATCTCAAGTCTGGCTTTGCCTGAGCATTCCTTTTATTTTACATAAAAGTAATTTTACAATTTTGCAATGTTGCAAAATACAAAAGTAATTTTGTATTTTGAGTTGAGTGTGAATGTTCTCGTTCTATACAGACACATGAATCTCTGCTAAATAGATTTTAACTCTATGTATCTATTTGGCATTTTTACTATGATGTCTGATAACTTAAATGTTCTTTAACTTAAAATGATAAAAGCAGAATTATTGGCTTCTTCGCTGTATCACTCCCCTCCCCAAGACTTCTGAGTATAAATAAGGGCATATTAAATTACACAAGCAAAACATGTAGGTGTTATTCTCAATTCTCCTTTGTGTGCCACTCCCGAGTTCTGTGTTAGAGATACACTTGAAGATGAATGATGTTTCACTGACTTCGGTGCTGCCATTCAAATTCAAATGATCTATTTTCCCTGGACTTTAGATGTAGTTTCTTCATTGTCGTTTCTGATTCCAGTATTATGCCTCTCATAGTCAATCTCTATGGAGATATCAGGGGTTGAAAGCCTCAAATTCTCCAAGACAGGAAAAGAAGAGGGAAAACTAGTAAACAGGTATAAGGAAAGCAGAAAACAAGAATTCTTAAAGATGTGTCTCTCCACACTGAATGAAACCTGAAATGTGTGTCATTTCCATCTATGCCCTACATTCACTTGTCTTTATCAAGCCTCGTAAGTCTCTTAAATACTGAGTATTCATACAGAGAGACTTCTGTCTCTTTAGTCCAGTTATATGGTTCTGGCACTGGGTGCATGGTCAAAAGTATTCTTGGCTTATCCAATTAATGTACAATATATTTAACCTCATTTATTGTTAAAGATTCAGTTATTATCTATCTATTCAATCAGTCACTAAATATTTCATGACGCTTTGCTAAAAGACACCTGTTGCAGTAAAAATGCCTTTGACTATGTATAGATTATGTATTCAAAATTTAAAAACATTTCTCAATAAGCCAACTTTCCAAATTATTTTTAATAATGTTTAAATGGAATAAACTTACATATTTGTTTTAATAAATATTTTTGAAAATATACTTATCTCAAATATAGGTTTTCACATTTATCCTAATTTTTATTCATAACAATACCAAATATGGAATATGTCTACCTATGTACATGTGTGTGTGCAAGTCACTCATTGTCTCTGGAACTCAGCATGCTCTATTTTTGTTTTGTTTTGTATTATTGTCTTTTTCTTGCTTGTGTTGGTCCTTTCTTTTAAACGCAAAAACAAATATTTCGCACACTGGGTAAATAGCTGACTGAGAGCAGACCTGTTACTTTTCACTTTAGGAACTGAAAACAATGGGTGCATTTCCTGTTGCTGATTTACAAATCATGACAGATTTAGTGTCTCCAAACAGTAAGAATACATTTATGTCATTTTTTGTAGGGGTCATAATTCCATGTATAAATTCTCTGGGGCCTCTCTTCAGGGACTTATGGATGGAAATTACAGTGTTATCTTGACTGTGGCTTCTTTCTAGATGTAGACTGACTAGTCTCGACTCTCACACCCCTGATAGAACTTAGTTCCTTGTAGGGTGGGACTGAGGCCTTCATTCTCTTCCTGGCTGAAGGCCTGGCATCACCTTCTATGCCTAGAAACCATTTACAATTTCTTGCCTTTCCGTATTTACATTTCTTGGACAGGGTCTTCCCTTTTAAGGGTTCATTTAATTGGGCCAGGACATTCTGTGTCAATTCAAATAATCTTTTCAAAGTGTCATGCCCTATCATAATTATTGGCTCTTCCCACATTCAAAGAAAGGTAAATTACGTTAGGGGTACAAATCTGAAGATGGGATTTGTGGGCCATCTTACAGTCATGTTTTCTACACTTTTATATGTATATTCTTAATTCTCACATACTCAGTTCTGTTTACCCCAGCAGGCAAGGGAAGCATTTACTGAGAATTCTGAAAAATGTAGCTTTGATGTCTCTGATACCCACAAACACATAAAAGAAAGCTGATGCCTTCTGAGTGTTGGCGCCTTCATTTTATCTCTTCTAAAGCAAATTCATCAAATTTAAGAAGATTAGGATATACAAAATTAGAGGTACAAAAGAAATTGAGAATTTATATTTCAGCTTCCACACTTGAACAGGTAAAATTCATGTTAAGTAGAAATTTTAAATATAAGAAAAACATTACAAAAGATTCTGGGTGTCTAGAAAAGCCAACATTCACAGTACATCACAGAGTGCCACTCTGTCATTTCCGTAATGGGCAGGGTGGGCGATTTCTCCACGGGCCTGTGGGAGACAAGAGATCAGACACAGCAGCTTCCTGGCTTCTGCTGCTTTGGTTGGCCCCTCGCCTCTGAGTTCAAAAGAAATCTCAGCTTCCAAAGGCATTTCTCAAATTTTCTGCTCATTTCTCAGCTACCTGGTTACGTTTTGTTCAAGGTTTGTCCTTTGTTGGTTTCCTATCTCTTCTTTAATTTGAAGCCAAGAATTGTCCTTTTTTGTCATGAACATTGTTCATATTGGTAAACATTCTATGTGCTGGGAAAAATCACATTATCCAATTATTGAGATCATGGTTCCATGTGTTTCTTCGAAGTTACAATATTAATTTTGTTCCTTAGATGTTATAGTTTTCTTTTTTCATTTGGCTAGAAGAATCTGTTAAAAATCTCTCGTATGTTAATGTCTTTGTCAATTCTACTTGTGCTTTCATCAGTGTTAAGACTTTTATGACTAATTTATTGTGCATGTGGAGTTTTGAAATTGCTAATATTTCTTAGAAGGTTAAATGTATTTATCTGCAATAATTTTTATAAACCTTAAAGAGTCCTTTGTCCTACACAAATACATGCACCCTAGTTTTCTTGAGCTCTATTACCATTTATTTTATTTTCATTTTTATAAACATACATTTAAATAGTGTATAACCACATAAAAATTATTTGTATTGCCAAAATTATAAATGATGTATTTAATCCAAAAACATTTATATATTTATTTGCTCTTTATTTTTATATTGTGTTCGACCTTGAACCCAGGATCTTCACACTGGGCTACATTACCAGGCCTTTTAAAAATTTCTTCTAAGACAGCACCTTGTAAAATCGTTAGGACATAGTACTGTACTGGAACTTGAAATTCTCCTGCCTCAGCTTCCCATAGTGCTAGGATTGTAGATGTGGGCACCAGTCAAAAAAATTTTTTTTTGATTGCTAATATATTCTGGCCATTTCAACTATCCTCTTGTGTGGTTTGCATTTGTCATACTTATTAATCATTATAGTTTCAATTTTTAAACATTTCCTTTTCAAGAATCATTTTTGTTGTTCCTTATTTATTGTCATGAAATATTTTGGAAGTAATTTTTTTTAATTTTTATTTAGTAAACTGTTTTTTATGTAAATATAATGTATAATATATTGGAAGTCAAATGACAATCACTATCTGCCAGGTCTTCTGGAAAACATGCCAAAATGTAAAAACCTTTTAAAGTATTTCAGTATCCATCATATTCCTAAATTTACATGCAGTTGAAGATCTCAATTTTGTTTTTTTTAATTCACAAAATAGATTTTATCATAGTCAATCGACATTTATATTTTTCTATAACTTTCCACATTCCCTTCCTCTTCTTTCTTCTTCTAGTATGAAATATCTTTCTTATAGTATCCTTTGGTTTTGCTTCTATCCTTCTTCTCAGCCGTGTCCCCCTCCTGCTGCTTTCTGAGGTATATACTTCACAACTAGGATATTTGTGCCTGGTAAATTTTATATGTTTCTGTCAGTCTGAAAATATACTTATTTTCATTACTTCGATCTCAACATTTCAGAACACTTGATTATGAGCATATTATTAAACTAGTAAATATTTCCTGTCTACATAGATTTGTTACTCATTTTAAAAATCATGCGTATTTCTTTCCTTTCCCTTGTTTAATCGCTAATGCTTGTTATTCACAATGCTCTGCTTGCTATGTCACTTATGTATTTCTCTCATTTACTTTCTGATATGGATCATGTCCTCAGAGCTGTTTCTAAGTAATTTTTTGCCTAACTCAGTGTCTGAAATACTTTCTTTTGTTTTTCTTTTCTTTTCATCTTTTCTCTTTTTCTTTCTTTCTTTCTTTTGTTTTTTACTAAACATATGCTATATTCTGGATAGTAAATGTTCTCAGAGGCCCATGTATTAAAGGTATGATCCCCAGGGTGGCATTACTGGAAAATGGAGGCAATTTTATGAAGTGGTGCCTGGTGGGAACTCTTTAGGTCACTTTGGAGAATGTCCATAAAGGGGACTATTGGACCCCAGCCACTTTTTCATTCTCCTACTTGCCTCCTGGCCACAGTTTTGTTCACTCATTCTCTGCTGCCATGATGTGTTGCCTCACCACAGCCCCAAAGCAATGGGATCAACTGATCACTCATTCTAATCGCCAAAACTGTGAGGCAACATACTTTCTCTCTATAATGAGATTATCTCAGGTATTGTGTTACAGTGATGGAAAGCTAACACAAGTTTCATATTATTTGCTTATTTCTGGATGTATTTTGTCTGAATCAAATTTCCCATGTTATAAGGTATTGATCAAACTTCATGTAAATGTGAGTATCCAATTTTCCAGTACCATATCTTGAATATTTATTTTCTTTTTTCATTGAGGGACTTCATACTTCTGTCAAAAATCAATCGCCCAGGGGCCGGGGATTTAGCTCAGTGATTAGAGTGCTTGCCTTGCAAGCACAAGGCCCTGAGTTCGATCCCCAGTACCAAAAAAAAAAAAAAAAAAAAAAAAAAAACAAAGGAAAAAAAAATCAATCGTCTGTATTTTGAGTCTGTTTCCAGGTTCTTTAAACTGTTCAACAGATCCATATTACAATTATTCAACAACTACATCATGCCCTAAGCAATGGAGGAAAAGTTTCTGTTGCTTCACATTTTCACTATCATTTAGTATTGTTTGGAAATTTCGTCATTATTATGGATGAGTGTTATTTTCAGATTGTTATTGGACGCTGGCCTGAAGTTAGCAGGCCCAGCCATGTGGACAGTGACAGAAGGCTTCTGACAAAAGATCAAGCTTGTTTCCTCTAAGCTAGTCAATCAAGAGAGATCAGGAATGAAGAAGAGAGCATCCAAATCAGCACATTCAACCTGTTATAATGTAATCTCAGAAGTGACTTTCCATTACTTTTGCAATGTACTACTAGTCACACCAGCCAATCTTGATAGCAAATGGAATGGTAGGAAATCCTTAATGTATTTACTGAGTCCACTTTGGAAAGTGGCTACCTCAAGTACCTTGGTTGTTTTTGTTTATTTTGGTGAAAATGAAAATCTCTGATAAGAAATTGGAGGTTGCCAGATCTGCATAGCTGTGACTGAAGTCAGACGCTATCTATTGAGAGGGAAAAGTACAATGTCCAAAAGGAATTGAAAACAATACAATCCCTTCGGAGTAATAATCATATTAAAGAATATATAGTTCACAGGAAAAAAGAATAAAGAGACAAACTAAATAGACAATCAATCAAAGAACTAAGTCACTTTGTAGATTAATATCAACAGCTTCCTGGTGAACCACTACGGGAATGTATTGTATGCATTTACGCAAATGTATTTATGTATCGGTAACCATAGATCTGCTTCCCCAGCATGAAAGACTAGAGAGCACAATGAGTCTTATTTGTGTTGTTAATGACGATCTACTCTTACAGAAATGTGAATGAACAGCAAATCTCCCAGTCGGTGCAGCTACTGAAAGATAGGTCTGCATAAAATACAACTTGATAAAGGAATTTAGGTAGTTCCTCCCCTGAGTATTAAATATAGTAATATATTCTGCTGGAAACAAAGTTAGATAGATTAAAGATCTTCATTTATCCCCAAACTTTGTAATTCTGACCTAAATGATAACTACCCTTATGAGAGGGAATCTATCACAAAAACATGTATTCCTTGTAAGCGCTTACTGTCCATGTGGTATAGTGATGCAAAGAAGATTCTATACAGAAAGAATAAAAATTAAACTAACGGGAAGTATCTTTAGATACTTAACCCATGTTAGTATTCAGATGTTTAATTTAAAATAACACAAATACAAAGAAATAGCCATTAAAATTGTAATTGTTTAATGAAAGAGATTAGGAGGCCTGGCTGTTCTAATAACTCCTCAAATACTATAACAAGTAAACAAACAAAAATTATTGACATTTATAAGACTTAATCCATCTCTGATGAACTTGTAAAAATCTTACAAAGATAAGGCAAAAGTTCTCTATATCCACTACCAGTAATAGAGAAAGAGATAAACAGAAGTTTATAATTCTAAACAAAGGACTCTGTAGGCTGTCTTGGAACAACCCCAAGAAAGGGATCAAGATTGTTTTTGGTATTATGGCTAAAAGGACCTGGGTATGGTGAAGGAATATTTTGCATATTACTGAATACTGCTATACAGTGTCATAACATAGAAAACCCTTGTGATTAAAAGATAAAGATTGTACAAGTAAGTTAGGATGATAAAGATATAACTAATGAAGGCATAAATGGTAAAAAATATGGGTCAAGAAATGAGGAACATTATCCCATTCACAATAGCTTCAAGAAAACTTAAATATTTAAGAATTAACAAAGGAAATGAAAGACCATTATCAACAAAAACTACAGAATGCTGAAAAAGAGAATTAAACAGAACACCAAGAAAGGGAAAGACAGGTCCTGTTCCTGGATAGATAGAACCAATATTTTCAAACTGGTCATACTACCAAAACTGCTGTATACATTTAACACAATCCCAATCAAAATACCGACATCATTCCTCACAGAACTAGAAAAAAATCCTGAAACATACCTGGAACCAGAAGAGACCCAGAATAGCAAAAGCTATCCTGAGCAAGAACAGAAAAGTAGGAAACATCACAGTCTCATATTTCACGTTATATTAGGAAGCTACAGTGATAAGAAAGCAAGCATGGCATGGCACAAAACCAGGCCTGTGGATCAATGAACAGAAAATAAAGGATGCAGAGACAACCCCAGGCAATTTCAGCCATCTGATCTTTGATAAAGGGGCCAAAAACACAAGCCAGAGAAAGATTGCCTCTTTACAAATGGTGCTGGGAAAACTGGCTATATACATGTAGAACATTGAATAGCTCTCTATCTCTCACCATGCAGTAAAATAACATCGAATCAGATCAAAAATCTAAATCTTAAAATGGAAACACTTAGGCTGCTGGGACATATAACAGATAAAACTGTTGAAGAGATAGGCACAGGCAAAATCTTTCTGAGCAGAACTGCAGTTGCACAAGAAAAAATATCAAGGACCAATAAATCATATTACATCAAATAAAAAAGGTCCACACAGCAAAAGTAACAAGTAACAAGAGTGTAGAGTCAACTTACAGACTAGGAAAACATATCTGCCAGCTACTTCCTGGACAGAGGACTAATATCTAGAATATATAAATAATCCAAAATAATTCAACCCACCAAAATGAAAGACCCAATCAAAAACTGACAATTTAAATGAATAAACAAATAATAACAAATACCGTAAGGCTATAGGGGAAAAGAAACCTTCTACATTATTGGTGAAAATGCAAGTTAGTACAAATTCTATGGAAATTGTTACTGATGTACCTCCAAAAACTAAAACTAGACCAAGCAGGGCAATGGGCTCCGCTCATAGGATCTTGGCTTTTATGGTGCTTGAATCGAGGACTTATGGAATGACTTTGACATGCTCATACTAAAATTTAATTATCTAATTTCTCTATTTAAAATAGATGGGGATGATATGGTAGATTAAGGAGCCTAGAGAAGAGTAATGTTGGCTTGAACTATGAGATAGCACAGGGACAGAGAAGTATGCACACATTTTCATTCTCTGTAAACAAATTTCGTGATGAACTAGAAGTAGAGGAAATGTGTGAAAAAACCATAATATTGTTGGATTAAGCAACTGAGAAAATGATTATAGTGGAAGTGAAAGGGGATCTAATCGTTGAGCATAGAACTTAGAACCATGTACAAGTCTCTTTGGAAGGGAAGCTCAGCTGTTGCTCTAAATTAGGACAGATGAGACATTTAAAACAGCAGGAAATTTCGGCGGGTTCACTGGGGTGTGAAATCATCATACCCATCAGCCAGGCTGCCCAAGGAAAATGTCCAGTGTTGGTGTTTCAAGTACAAGCACAGAAACATAGAGGAAATGTGGAAAATTTTAGATTTAGAATTTAATTACCTTCTCCATGGGAGATAAGTCCTTTAGAAAGTCCCAGGAGTTCAGAAATTTCAGAAAGTATCAGAGCAGGGAGCCCACTAGCCATCCACAGGTTTTGGCACTTTTTGCACTAGAATACCGATTGGTAAATCACAGGCTACAGGCAAAATCCAGTCTCCCTCATCTGTTACTAATAAAGTTTTTTGGAACACAACCAAATACAGTTGTTTACATTTTGTCTGTGGCTACTTTAGAATTACAATAGCAGATGTGACTGGTTATGACAGAGCTTATAGCATGCAAAACTGAAAATAGGGACTGTGTGGCCCTTTACAGAAATTATTTGTGGACCTGGGTCCTTGACCATGTTTGGGAGATCAAAATATATCAGTTCATATTCTTGATTGGATGCTGGAAGTGTGCAAGTAAGAATGCTTTTCGTTCTCTTGTTCCTCTCCTTTACTTTTAGTTTTCTTGTCTTGTGAGCACTTGCCAAACAAATCTAAATGAAATCATAGTTATGTCACAAAATGGAGCTGTAACAAATGTACAGATGATAATTGTGACCAAGCTTGATGAGCCTCCAACAGTAAGTGGCATTTGGTTACTGAAAGAACTAATATTCCAGACTCATTGACAAACTGCCACGAAACTGTTTTGTAAAAGAAGTTACTTCAACTATGAAATAATACTCTGCAGTAATTTGCTTCATTTCCCTTTATTTTCAGACCTAAAGAAAAAAATTTACATATGGCTATTTACCTGGATGACTCATGTCTTTGATACCAAGGTTTAAGCAAATAAAATAATGATATATTTGAGCTTATACAACCATCCTTTTATTAGTCTTAACTGCTCAAGCAATATCTCCTATGGGAAAATGTTGCTTTCATAAAAAAGAAGTATTCCAGAACTCAGGAAGCACGCAGGAACTCTTAAAAACATATTAAAATTGCCAATAAATCCTAGAAAATGTTAGTCAAAGGCAAAGAAGTGCTTTAATTACTGTATTCTAGATTCCAAATGTCTTTACACAGAAGATATCGGCCAGCTGTTCTTCATCCCCGTAGAGAGGAGACCATCACAAGCAGGCTGAAATGGCAGCAGTAAAGTGAGCAATAAGGAGAATCTACTAAAAGCAAGACTGGAAACATTTTAAGGTATATTAAGAAAATTTCTCTGGAGATCTTTCAGACCCAAGCGGGTTCTCACTTGTCTGGAATGGTGAGCATTCAGGCCATGAAACACTGGGAAAGGACTGGACGCATATTCCTGTCAGAAAAGTTCTTTAGGCAACTTTAACATTCACTGTTTCTCAACACTTAAAACACATGTGAGTTAATTCACGCAAGATATTTCCTAAGTCCTGGGTTTTAGTTTGGAATCATAAGATAGTTTGTATAAAATGACTGGGGCACTGAAAATATTTTCTAAATACAATAGCTTATAGTTCCAAAAATAAATTTTATAAGCTTTGTATTTAAGATTAAAATACAGGTACTTAAGGAATAGAAACAGGTTATTGAAGTTAGCTTTAAAATTCACAATTATTTCAGAAAGTAAGATCAAATGAAATGTATAAAGAATTTTCTAGATGTTATGTTATTTTTATGTTAATATGTACATTTAGAAAAGTATGAAAGTATTTGATTACCTGTGGCATAGAATTTTATTCCTACTTATGTTTACAGGTAATTTGGTTGTACTATTTAAATAGGGTCTCAAATAAGGAAAAAACAATAATAAATGATATCAAAATAAAAGTGAAATGCTAAAGAACGGACTTGGAAAAATGAAAGACACAGTTAGGTGTAGATTTTATATGCCTAAATTCCATCTATTCAGAAGACCCAGAGAGAAACATTAAGTTCAGGACCAGCTTCAGCAACTCAGAAATACCGTGTCTCAAAGCAAAAACATACAAAGGCCTGGGGATGTGATTCAGTGCAATAGTCTGGCTTTAATCACAGAGAATATGGAACGGGGGTGGAGAGCGAGAGATTGATTGAGGGTCCAATTAAGGTGAAATGCAAAACAACTAAAACAAAAACTCTGTGGGATTTTCAACTTTTTAAAAATTTTTCTCTGGGGAAGACACTGCACTTGCAGTGGATATAAGAGTCTATTCTGCCATGGAATTATCTGACTTCATGTTCTGGGTCTAATCCATGTCTCTGATGTAGAGAAGACCTTTGGCTTCCCTAGACTATTTGTGAGAGAAAAATAATGTTCCATGGTGCTTTTAGGAGCATTAAAAGAGATATATTGATCACACAGGGAGTGCTCAGTAAATGTAGGGAATAATGTAGATCAGAAAAAGAAATGTAGTGACAAAAGCATGATGGCAGCACCAATGGCGTCTATTGTTTTATTTCAAATTTTAATAAAATAATATTAAGCTATGTGGTTTAATATAATCTGCTTAACTTGTTCTTTTTAAAGTAAATACTAGTACATCAAACGTAAAGTAGAGTATAAATTGAACAATAGAATAGCGTCCAATACTTTGAAAAATACAGATCGCCTTGCTATATCCTGTACAATGGTAATAGAACTTTTCGGGATTGAACAAAATCTATTATGACTAATATAATTATTCAGGTAAAATAAAATGCAGGCATACCTCGGAGATATTGTGAATTAGTTTTCAAACTAGTTGATAAAGTGGATGTCACATTAAAACAACTCGAACATTTTTTAAAATTTTCCAATGTGTATAAAACTTACATTTGCACTGTACACAGTAGTCTATTGAGTAGGCGGTGCATCTTTGGGTAGTAGAATAATATATATACATTAATTAAAAATGCTTTATGGATGCCTAATATGTATCACTGTGGGTTCAATCCCTAGTATTACAAAAACAAAATACAAAACAAAACAAAACTTTTATTGTTAAAATTGTGAAGATTATTGGAGCTGTTGGGAAAATGATACTGAATGACTCATTTGACACAAAATTGCCAAAAGCTTTCAAACTGTAAAAAATACAAATATCTGCTAAGCGTAATAAAATGAAGTATGATAAAATCAAGTGTGCCTGTAAAGCAAACAAGAAAAAAGAAAACAAAGGAATTTTATAAAAGTTAAACATCTTCCTGTGATAGTTAACTGTTGTGTTGAGAAAAATTGGATCAGCCTAGTTCTCTGTGTGAGTGAGTATATTTACTGAAGCAGAAAACTTAGCCTGGGGGCGAGTAGCAGCACCAGCCAGCGGGTTGGTGGCCTAAACAGAATAAAAAGGGGCAAGAAGGAAGTGTCACTTCAGTTGCCTGGGAGGAGCACCAGTCTTCGCCATTGCTGTGGGTTACTGGTCTCAGCCTCCAGAGCAGACCCTTCAGCCTCGCCGCTCAGACTCTTCAGATGCCCAGGTTAGACCTTTGGGACCAGCGGCACTGCGCGGTGAACTCCATGTCTTCCACCTTTGTCTGGATTGTTCAACTCTCCGTGCACAGGCAGCTTTTTGCACTCTTCCACACTTGATCCTGTAGGCCGCCATTGTAAGACTACTTTGTAAATTAGCCCTAATACACTTCCATATATTGAAAGCAAAACAAAATTAAATGACATACCAAATATATATATATATACATATATATATATATATATGTATAAACCCACCTTTTTATGTTGTAGGAACAATCTAATTGATACTTATCGCCTAGCAAATTAATGAGTGAAGATTTGATCCAAGGATACATAACTTCAGGATTCATGTTATTAACTACGAAACTGCAGTGTAGACGTGCCTTCCTGAAGCCCAATGGAGTAGAATTGCATAAATAACCTAAAGTGTGTTATCAGTTATTACAGATTAGCCATCCCAGGGCAGTGGAGCACTGTATTTATAAGAGTGTAAATAAAAATTTGAATTTATATAAAATGCAGTTTACCTATCTTATAAATACCTTTCATTTTAATATTGAAAGAGTCTATTAGAAATTTTCTAGTCGTATTTTTATATAAAAATTCCATTTATTCCTCACAAAACTGAAACCAAATAAATATTGTGTAGTCAGATTACTGATTAGAGGGATTTGACTTTGAAACGCCATCTGTTATCACGAAAAAGCCATCCAGGTTCTCTTTAAAAGTGATTCAATTTAGATTCGCCATACAAATAGCTAAATCTAAAGCATTCCTGATATTATAAGAGACAGAGATTATAAGAAAGGCAGTTTTTATGTCTTCTTATCCATTTTATTCCCCTAAGAACTGTTTAATATAGTCTTCACATGTAGCAACATATTTAATCTTAGACCAAATAATTTGAACAAATAAATAGCTTTATTCTAGATTATTTTTTAGTCTTTTCTTCCTCTTTTTCCTATGCTATTATCAGTAAATTAATGATTTGACCTATGAATCATTATGATTCCAATTTTCAAGTCTGACTTTATTCTCACTGCAGAGATCTCTTCTACATATTCCTCAATATAAGAATTTTTTCCACATTAGATCTACCAAATATAGAACTGTAGCTAGTAAATATGTAGATACTCTTTCTGCTTTTTTTCTTTCACCTGCCAGTTAATTATTTAAACTAAATTTCATTTTCTTTTAGGCTATCTGATGCTTTTGAAAATAATCATCATGTAGTTAGTAACAGCATAAAAACCCACTTTTAAATATTGTGTTAAATATTTTACCTACGACTTTAAGATTAGGTAGAGAGGCACAATATGTGCACAAGTCAACAAATGGCCTGTTCCCTTCCACTTGCCCACACTCATCTACCAGGTTGTTTCTTTGTTTTTTAATGTTATTACTATGGTTGCTATGTCTATTTAGAAAGAATAGTTAGAATGATTTTAAAAATGTTCTCCCTTTGAGCATGCCTTTGAAACAACTAATTTCTTTTTGAAAAGATTCTAGCACCAAAATATGAATGCCTCATTCTAAACACAGTTTGTACTTTGCCTTTTAGCAATAAGAATAGGCAATACCAGAGAAATTTTAAATGTGAAATAGACCTTGATTATTCCATATTTTGCAAAAGCGCACATACAGAGGTAAGTTTAATTTTAAGCTATTTTTATTTTGAGCAGATGCTGAGTTACATGATTGCCTTTATAGTGGTGTTGTGTATAGACATGAGTGTGGGAAGTCTCACAACTCTGAAGTAACACACACAGGTTTTGTCGTTCTCTGAACTGTTGCTGGACAAATACCCGCAGCCACACTGGGTCAGAGTCGTGGCAGAAATGCAGATGTGGGAAACCTCTGCTCGCCATGCCTGCAGCAACTCCTCCGGCCGGCTGTGCTAGACCTGGTGCTGATGGGTTTCTGAGGGAGCAACGTTCATTTGCCCTTGGGCAGAAATGCGTCACACAGTCAGGAATGTAGAAACTGAATTCTTTAAAGGCAAAATCTAAAATCTTTTTTAAAACTAGCAATTTTAAAGTTTTCTTCTCCAAACTATTAATATGAAAATAGGGACAACTTTTCTTTCATCTATCCTTCATGTCTGTGGATGAAAGACATTTTTAATCTCGACATTATTGATTCTCTAGATATTAACATCTTATATAAAAGTGAACTTTCTAAAAGCCTAACGCTGAATGTTGCTCCAGACTTCCTTTCCCTCACATGGACTCCTACTTACGAAGCCATGAAAGCCAGTGAAAGTGCCACATCCCCTGCTTCCTGAACTCAGTGTGCACTCTTCAGATATGTTCTTGGGATCCTAGAATAGAATGTGACAGTCACGTGACTGGATTTTCCTTAACCTCTGTAACAGTTCTAGGTATATTGGTTCAATCTAGAATACTACCAGGTATTTTTACTTTGAAAAGTACTTTCATAAAAGACTAAGTGGAAAGTTAAATATAACTCATTGTCATGATGTCTCCTTTGTGAGATATTTTAAATGAAATTTAAACAGATTAAGTATTGGTAGTTTTCTATTAGTTTGGAAAATGAATAAAAAGACCTATATTATTTAATTCTGTACAGAAACAGGGTTTCTCACTTATTATTGGGAGAAGTATAATTCATCAAAAGCTTATTAGAAATCATTCAGGAGTATCAGTCAAAATTACAAACTATATTAAAGGCCAGAAAATTTCCCCTCAGGAAACAATTTCACTAACACGTGCAAATTGTTCATTAAAACCTTGTTTGTAGTAAGAAAAGAAAAAAATAAAAATTCAAATGCTCGTGGTTAGGGGATTTGATAAGGAATTGTGCTATTTTCATGCAATAAAACACAAAGCATATATTTAGAAACAAGACACATTTTTATGTACTGTCACTAGGCAAGTTACCAAAGAAAATTATGAAGCACCATGTGCTGTAATCCTGGTTGTTACATGTTCTACACACTAATAAATACATTTTATGAAAATGTGTATTTGAAGATATATATAATAAATATATTGGGTTTGAATTAGAAATTTTTTTCTATTTTTATATTTTTGAATTCTTAAAATAATATATCATTTTTCTAATTGTAATAGAAATGTAATTTAAAATAAACATGTAGTTTTTTATAATTTGAGACTTTTAAATGCAGGTATAAACAACTTATTTGTGAATGAATTAACCATAAATTAAATGTAAGAGAATAATCTACCTTTTCACTTTTTTTTCTTTTTTTTTTTTTTTTTTTTTTTTTTTTTTTTTTTTTTTTTTTTTTTTTTTTTTTTTTTTTTTTTTTTTTTTTTTTGGTGCTGGGGTTCCCAGCCCCTACCTTTTCACTTTTAATGTTTATATCAAGAACTTGAGAGGATCGATCACACTTTGCCTTCCCAAATTAAGAAATAATTCTAGGAACTAACTCATACTATTTGAGATGTCATAATATGATGGCACTATAATTTTGGGGAAAATTTTATAAGTTCATTCTCAGTTAGTGTTTTTCTATTTTTAACTACAAATCTCAAAATTTTATGCTACAGTGTGTTTCTGTTGACCTAAGAGTTTTCCGTACTCTAAAGACAGACATAAATATTTCTAAATTCTTTATAACCCATTGAGAAATAAAATATTATTTTACATATGTATATTTCATCATGTAAGTGTCTGAGACTTCTTCGATGGATTTCCAGAGCTTTAAGGGGTTTTAAAAATCCTGAAGTAATGTCCTTTAAGACTCATACAGCAGCCCTATTTTTCCCTGCTCTTTGTGCCCTTTGTGAATGTCAAAATTTCTTTATTTCAGAGTGTATATTTCTTTCTAGCCTGAAACATCCCACTATTTCCTTTTCATAATCTCTTCTCATAGTAAAGACAATCTTAGAATCCTAGTTTACTTTATTTGAAATTATTTTAGCCCAATAACATATTTTTCATCCCTCCAAAAAAGCCAAACAAACCGAACCACAGTGCAAGAACTTGCAGGGTATTGGTGAAGCATAGCCTGCCATACTTCTGTGTCATGGTTTATAACTCTCAGCCACATTTTTGATCTTGTGGAGCTAGAGTCTATGTATGCCCTAGATAAATAAGATTGGACATATGTTTTCTTGGGGATGATATAGAAAGAGAGAAATTACCAATAAACCTAAAAGAGAGAAACTTAATGTTATAAATTATATGCATTGGCAGAGATAAGCCCAGATAATTATAAAAATAAAAGCATTTTGGAGATTTTTCTCAAAGGAAAAAACAACCACTCGGATGCCCTTACTGTGTGTTGTGACCCTGAGCGCTGTATTTGCAGGGAAGCCGATTCAAAATATTGAATGGCAGGAAGGTTTTATTGACAGAGTCTATATTAAGCAGACGCCCAGAAATCTATAGACACATGAGGCTTAAATTCTCTAAAATTCTTTTTTATACTTTACTGGTAGAAATCAAAGTAAAATGTGGAAATATTTGTTTAAAATATTATTCTTTTTGAAGAATGCATTTCACAGGTATTACTTAAGATCGTCTTGGCTTTATTTATTAAAATGAAATCAATTGCAAAACTGTACTTCCTGTTTGAAGTTATAAAACTACCCACAATCATTAGGCGTTTGCTTTGAGACATGAAAGGGAATTAGGATATGGCACGCCAAAATGTACAATTTGGAATGAGTTCTTTTAACCTGGAAACAGTCGAAAAATATATATGCTGAATTCTCTGCTCCCCTCCTGTGAGCCTAAAAGCAGAGTGCAATGTTGCCTTTTGCAGGTTTTTCCAGTAAGAAAAATGACGTTTATCATTAGAGATACAGCACCAAAATGTGTCTGTATAAACAAAACCCTAAAAATAGCACTTATACGTTAGTTTCCCCCACATTAATTTTTCCATAATTTACTGCCGCTAGAAGCCCAAAAATCTTTTCTTTCATCTGGTCACTTCTTCACAATTTATCATAATTGTTCAAATGGTCTATGAACTCCTTGCATTTAACTACCTCTTGGGGTCTTTACTTTCTATGCAGGGCTCTACGCACATAAATATATAAACAATAAAACAAGTTTTGTTCAGGTAACCCAGTTCAGGTAACCCTCCGCCCCAGTTCTGATAATCACAAGGAAAGAGCACACTGGGAGGTCGCCTGACCCCCCTAGAGGCTACTACTGAGGTGTCCTGGTGGTGAAGGTGTGAATTAATGTTTGTTTGCTCACCCACCATTTTCGTATGCTAAATTCCTTATTGTGATGATACTGGAAAGTGGGAGATGTGGGAGGTAATTAGGTTATAAAGATAGAGCTGTCATGAATGAGGTTAGTGTCCTTAGGGAATGAGATGCAAATACTTGCTTCTCTCTCTCCCTAATGCAAGTAAAGAGCAAGAAATTAGTCATTCTTAAACCAGGAATAGGGGCCTCCCCCAGAGCCCAACTCTGCTGCTACTCTGACCTCAGACCTCACCCTCCATAACTGTAAATGTATGTTCGTTCTTCAATCCACTCAGTATATAACACTGTTACAGTAGACCAGACTTGCTAAGGCACCTGAAGTAGCCTGCCATTGGTAGGATTTCTAGTGGAGTCTGCTTTCCGAATATTCAGTCTGTGGTGTCTGGTCAAGTGATGCTGGTAATGTGTGTCTTTTCTTGTCCTTCCTTTTCGAATTTAGAGTAGCAGAAGAAAACATGTGTGAATTAGTTCTTTGTGTATTGCACTTTTGTTTCACTGGCCTTTCCTACTGATCCATTCTCTTTCAAAGGTAACCAGTTTTCCTTTGTATTGGTATTTTTGTGAAGCTTGTAATGAAATGGACTCAAAATGTAGAATTCAGACGTAAGTCCTACATGGCTGCTGCTCAAACTGGCCTCAGACACCAGTGACAGTTTATGATTCTCACTAAAATAGCGTACACTTAAAAACTCTATGTTGTAGGACACCAACATAATTTAATAAAGTGCTTTTTTAATCCCACTTTGAGCTGACAGCTTGGTGTCTCTCTCTCTGTCTGTCTCTGTCTCCCCCTCCCTCCCTCCCTTTCTTGTTTTATCTTCTGCTGGAGGGGATATATATTTACATCTGCGTTTGCTTTCTAAACATCAGGGTAGAAACAAAAGGCCAGAGGTATATAAATGACATTGTCTTTACCAAGTCGGCAACATTCCAGGGCTAGTCTAAACAAAATGTCCCTGAACACTGGAGGGCCCTTCTCACCATTCTTGTCCACTCTTTTGTTAGTACATTTTATATAGATGATATAATTGGGACTATGGGACCACTCCCCCCACTAACTGAACCCGGGGAACATCCCAGGACCAGCCTCCCCGGCCTTTCTCCTAAGGCTCACTACCCACACTACCCAGAGCCAGAGATAAGAGTGACAGAGACCCCTGGGAATTCTAAAATCCCCAGCTAGAATGCATGTGTGCTAACATGTGGGCATGACACACGGTGACTTGTTAAGCTTATTTGCTTTTTCCTTACCATCATGCACCAGGTTCAGTTCTTTGTCATGCACAAAAACCGAGAAACCTGTCCTGGGACCATATCACCCAAGTCAACACTTTGACAACACCCTTCCTAATCTTTCTTGACCAGTATCAGAGTTTAAGGGGCCTGTGATGGGAAGCAAGAGATTGGAGTTTTCACAAACATCATCCTCAACACCTGTGCGAAGGGCCTTTCTATTTTTTGGTTACCATTGTGAGTGATTAACATTGTTTGTACTTTCTCCCAGCATGTCTCCTTTTAGAGCTATATGAAGCCTCTAAAGGGCTTCTTTCTTTGTGTTCATTTAGGAATGACCGCACCCTGAATAGAACCTCAGATTCTACTCGGGTCTGCCCAGGTGACGGATCTTCACAGTTGATGAAACATTTTAAAAAGTCTGAAGAGTTCTCACTCTAAACAAATGCC